>CM042427.1:39833280-39888280 GCA_023631565.1 Gymnocephalus cernua | reverse complement strand
GAACTAAATCGTCACCTCGATATCAACTGGTGCAACAAAATGCGTCGCCAACGACTGCGACATATCGCGAAAGAAACTCAAAAGATTTTTGTGTTAGTTGAAAGAAAATATCAGTAAAAAAACTACAATGTAATACTTCTTTTAGTGCTGCCTTTTATACTCAATTCAAGGTTCAATTTGCTCAATAATAGAGCGTTGGAAATGATTTCCATTCATTTCTTTTAAATTCAACAAGCAGTTTGTTGTATTTTAGCAGAATACTGAAAGCAGCAGAACCGAGAACACGTTCATATCTGTTTATTCATCGCAAGTAACATCGTTATCAAGATATCTAACAACGTTATCGCACATTTCCCTCGTATCGTGCAGCCGTAATAGCAAAAACACTGACAGGTGACACTTTACATAACATACATACTTTTACTTCACTAAGGTTTTGAATGCAGGACTTTTACTTGTATTGGAGTATTTTCACAGTGTGGTATTAGCACTTTTACTGCAGTAAAGGGTATGAATACTTTCTCCAACTATGCTAAACGTTATTCAAATGAACTCATATGTGAGGGAATTAACTTTGGCTGAACTCAGGCAAATACAACCAGATTTAATATTCAACGTTATCGCATATTTTCCTCATATTGTGCGGATAGCTTGTGCTATGATTTGACACTAGGGCTGCACGATATAAGGAAAATATCTAATTGAGATTCACGACATTGAAGAGAAGGATCATGTTTGTATCATTATTCTCATTTTCACTGACTAATTAAAATGATTATAGTGTGATTTTTGCGAGGATCTGTACCAAACAAAGAGGTATTCTGTAGTCTGGAGGATACGACGTGTAGGCCGGGATGTCTCTGCGGCGCCACGATACTTCATTTCAGAACGGTTTGACACATATTTTGCCTTTAACAAATATTGCGCTCCTCTGTGATTTGCCGATTTCCACGCAAAATATATGCGGGGCTCGCATGATTTCATAATCCGCGCATTTTTGTTGCAAATAAGTAACATATCTCAGCAGAAAGTTGAAAAATGTTGCGTTTACTTCACACAAGAGCAGCCATTTTCCCCTGTTGCCATGGGAACGTTATGAAGTGACGTCATTTCACCTACTGAGAACACGGTGTTGGGGGAATCACTTTTCTCTTTTTCATCAAACCGCAGTTTTTGCAAGTTCCCGCAATTTCATCGCATAAAACTGCATAAATATCCCGCATATTCCATCACATTTTTTAAGAAAACGTGCCGCATAATCAAGAATTTTTGCCCAAAACAATCACAAAAAAACTTTTTCTGGAGCGACTGACATATTGCGATTTCGATAAAATTGCGATTAATTGTGCAGCCCTATTTGACACTATAAATAAAGATATTAGGTAACAATGACGTTATAATCAGACAAATAACTCACTTGTCTGACTATCTGATTGGGGCACTTTATGAGGATCTGCATCGGCCACCAGTTGTCATCAGCCATCCGATCCAAAAACCACTGAAACACAGGAAAGGGGAAATTACAAAATCATACGCTAAAAACAAAGTGTACCAACACAACAACAACAACCAGTTATTAAACAGGGCTGGAGATTATTCAGTTTATTCTGTATCATATGAAAGTAGGAGATGTTGGGCGTCACTGTGGATTCAGACATTTATGACAAAGACAACAAGCTTGTGATTCAACGCACACAGAAAAAAAACAGAAAGAACAATACAGGGAAGAGTGAACGGATCAAGGGAAGATTGTATTTCCTGTTTAACCCTCGTGTTGTCATCGGGTCAAATTTGACCCGTTTTCAAAAGTATTTTAATATCAGAAATATGAGTTTCTTAACAACCAAATTGCTCCAAAATAACTTGGAAGCGTGTATGTATGTATGTATGTATGTATGTGTGTGTATATATATATATATATATATATATATATATATATATATATATATATATATATATATATATATATATATATATATATATATATATATACACACACACACACACAAACCATATACATTCACTTATCCATGTTCTTCGCAGGTAAAATTATTGATTACTTCCATTGAATTTTGGTTGTTTTATTTAATTTCATGGCTTTTGAAGAAAACAAATCTTAATAATTCATAATATCTGCTTTTTTCAAACTCAAAAATTATGTGTAATGTTAATTTATTAGGTTTATTGACCATGAATATAAAAAAAGCATTGGAAAGAAGGATTAAAATGTTTAAAAAAGCGCCAAAAGCATTAAAAAAAAAAAGAGTCAAAAAAGTCAGAAACTGTTCCAAACAAAACGCATTTTTTTCAATTTTGACCCAGAATGACAAGTTCATGGACGACGGTGACGACAACGCGAGGGTCAACACGGCTTCGTTTCTAAGTGCTTTGTCAACCTTGTGTTCAAAACAAAATGTCGTAAAAAAATAAAAATAAAAAAGCAATCAGTGTTGTCATAATGACATGGCAACTAATAAAAGTAGTCATCTTCGTCATCACAGTAAAGGTGTGATCAGGGAAATGTGTGTGTAGGTGGAAGTATACAGTAAGGAATCCATTGGTACCAACTCTGTCATGCTAGCTTGTTGGGAAGGGGGTAAAAAAAAAAGAAAACGCTCCAAATATAGGCTACATTTTGGGGGAAAAACTAGCATGGCCATTTTAAAAAGGCATCCCTTGCCCTCTGACCTCGCGTTATCTGAATTAATGTCACTAAACACTCACTGACTGTAGAGTCTGTAGAGTTGCACTTTAATGTGCGTTCACGTTAAATAAAATGTACATTAATGTAACTGCGTTGGGGTCAGTTCCTAATGAAGCAGGTTAGAGAAAATCTCTTTTATATCCACGCTAAATTTAGCCTAGAAATGTAGACGCACCCTAGCGGCAGCAAATGTAATTAGCAGCCAGGGTCGTCTAGCGTCTCCGTTGGCTTGGTAGATGGAAAAACCAAACTCTAGTCAGTCCAATCACATCGTGTGTAGAGTCGGTGGGCGGGGCTTAACATAATGACGGCAGAGTTGCGACGGTTCCGCGTGAATTCGCTGCTACTTGAAAACAAAGAAGACGGCGGCGGCGGCTGCTGGAGAACAGCGGCCTTTGGAATCGTCTTTGGCCGCGACTCTGGAAGACTTGGAGTTAAGAACAAAAGAACGGCACTGAAGTCGTTCTTAAAAAAGGAAGATGTGGTCGGAGTTTAAAGTTTAATCTATCAACTGGCGTTGCGCTGGTTGGTTGTAGCGCTATTCTATTGCGTGCAGAGGGAGTTTGAAAGACAACCGTTTATCCCGCCCCCTCGGATTGAGCCCTGAACAACGGTGAGTTCCCAGACCCGACATCTGGATGTGGGTCAGACCCGACATCTGGATGTGGGTCTGGCTTGTCACGCTACGCTAAATTGGTTTTGCAACTGAAATATCCCAAACCGACATTTGAATCGGAAGCTGAATTGAAAACATGACCTATATCGGCACATTGTGAATCGGAATGAAAAGGGGGAAAATCAGTGGCGACATTCATCCCTATTGTAAAAGCTGTGCTCAAACCTCGCAGGCGGCCTGGCTGTTGTTGAACTGTTTGGTGAGGAGTTCGATCCACTGCAGCATGGTGGGCTGGACGGGAACAGAGCAGCAGGGAAACACATCAGTTTGGTTTGGTCTTCCAGCAGTTAAAAAAAAAAATCAAATGTGCCGGCGCTAAAGAAAGGTGAGCGTGCTTTACCTTCTCCTTGGAGTGAATGAAAGTCTCGAGGACAAAGGATGTGCTGAGCTGCAAAGGAAAATAACATTTACAGTAAAGACATGAACATTTTGTCTTTGTAGCTTAATTACAGGCGTTACATACATAAATTAATAGTAACTTGATCGACCAGTAAACGTTATGTTATGTTATAGGGTTGTATGGTTGCCTTTATTTAAAACACTTTGATTTAGTGTCAAAGAAGAAACATTTTAGCATTTCTTAATTGCTATAAACATGTTTAATTGTCGAAATGACATCCTGCAACCTTCTTTTACAGTAAAAACTGACATTAAAGATGTATTCCTCACCTTAGCGGTCATGAGGGAGACGGCTTTAGGGTCTGGTAGAGTGCTGGGAATGCTGCTGCAGAGCTGCCACATAAAACTGGGAAAAAATAATGGCGGAAGTCGGTCATAAAAACAATATCCCTTTAATTAAGGAACTTAAAAGGGTAACCACCGTTTTTCCCCTATGTTTTTGTGTCTATAAGTGACTGATGGGAACAACAATCTTTGACGTTGGTCCAGTATTAAGTGAGATCGCTGCAGTCGGCAGCGGAGAAACAAGCTACAATGTTAGTTAATAGGACAATTGTCCAGCTTGTGTTTACCTTCACTAAAGTGCTCGTTTTGCGGCTGACAGACTCAGATTAATATTCTAAGTGTCTGACAACATTATGAAAGGATCCCTTCAGAGATAGACCTTTAAAACCTGTTTGAGACCTTTCTGTTTAACCAGAAACAGCTCTGAAGTCGCTAGCTCTAAACTCACCAGACTCCATTTAAAAAAACAATACTTTTAGCATGTACAGAGCCAACATATTCTCACATGTAAATCAGTAAACTATGTGTTTATTTCTACTAAAACTAGAGTTGTGACGGTTGGAAAAGCGGAAAGACGACCCAAAACGGCTTTTCATAGTTTTATTTTGTTTCTGTCGACTTTGAATGAAGTGTGTTTTACGATGCTTAAATTACTGTTTATTTACATGGAGTCTGGTGGGTTTAGCGAACGCAATTTTGCGGATGTTTTTATGTTTTAAAAAAAGATCTTACTCTTTAACAGAAAGGTCCGCCTCCTTAGAAATCCATCCCATAATGTTGTCAGACACTTAGAATATTAATCTGAGCCTGTCAGTGTCAAAACCAGCACGTTTGTGAAGGTAAACACAAGCTGAACGATTACTATTAACTTCCATTGTAGCTTGTTTCTCTGCTGCCGACTGCAGCGATCTCACTTAATACTGGACCAATGTCAGAGATTGTTGTTCCCATCAGTCACTTATAGACACAAAAACACGGACATAGGGTCCAGTTTCCAGGTTGAAAAAAACTAGTTTTGTTTGTTTTGTCACTTATAACCATAAATCACATGACCATATAAACTACCTTAGGCATATAAGTCATGCCTAATGTACACATCATTGTATTTCATTTGAACGTGTTGCGTGGTCTTCTCTCCAAGAGAGACGTGGATACTTACTGGTAGGGCTGGGCGATATGGAGAAAATCAGATATCACGATATTCTTGACCAAATACCTCGATATCGATATTGCAGCGTTATTCTAGGGTTGACAGTTGGTGCTTTAACAAAATATCTTCACACTTAGATTTTAGATAAATAATCATCAGTAATGTGGACATGATGTCTAAGTGGGGAAAAGGCAAATAATAGAACAGTTACAACAGTCTGGTAAGTACATCACTTTACTGTAATGCAGCCTTTAAAACCAGGAAAAGACACTTATGTCATATCACAATATTACGATATCCAAAATCTAAGACGATATCTAGTCTCATATCACGATATCGATATAATATCGATATATTGCCCAGCTCTACTTACTGGTATGTCTTTATCTATAAGGCTCTTATTGGAAAGGTTGGGGAAAAAAAACAGTAGTTACCCTTTAAATACAAGTAATAACATGGGTGAGAAGTCATTAGTTCATCCTGTAAAAACATAAAAGTTGTCTAAGGTTTGATACTCACCCAAAGTAGGTGTGTTCAAATATATTTTTATCCTGGAGGAACTGCATGTTGTCGTGCCAAATCCACTGAAAGAAAACACAGACATGTTAAAGTAGCATTTAGACGTAAATATGAATGTACTTTACATAATTCAAACTGTAAAAAGTAGACCCTCCGTACCTCCAGCAGATCAGGAGAGACGTCAAAACTGAAGTCCTTCCCGTTCTCCTCCTCCAGCTCCACCCTCTTGTAGAAGAGCATGTAGGCACTGTGTGTCTGCGAGTTCAATAAACACTTCAACCGTTACCTTCCGGTTCACACGCGTGGTGACAAAAAACAGAATGAGATTTAAAAAAAAAAAATTAACGACATCTTTACCTTTTCAAAAGAGAAATCCATGAACTTGTCCGTGACGGAGTCGTAGGTTTTAGTCTGAAAGAAGAAACTAATGTCAGCGAAATCCGAAAAGCGACAGATAACATTTATGTTTTTAATTTTCTTTCCGAGACTGCAGCTCGTACCGTCATTTCTCCCCCGAAGCACTCGGAGGCCAGCTGGGCCGAGTCGAAGGGCTTCACCTCGGCATCGTTGAACAGGTACCTGCAAAGTCAAAGTGACGTCGTCGTCATTATATTGAGGGGTCAGGCTAACCTGGAAATCCAGAGTTCTCGCGAGAGCACAATTTGAAAATTTGCTCAGCGAGTCACTCTGGCATCAAGTAATGATGCTCATTAACTATGCACTGGTAGCCGAGATGCACCAATCACATCGCTGTATCTGATGTCGGCGGGCCAGAGGCGAGCTAAACAGGTTACGACAGCGCTGCGACGTCGAAGTCATTAGTAAACGTTGCAAGATGGCTACGGATGAACACCGGTTGTTTGAAACGGCTTTGGCCGCTACGATGAACGAGTTAGACTTGGCTTTTTATCTGAAAGAGGAACAGAAGACGGCGCTCCAATCGTTCCTTTGCAAGTAGGACGTTTTTGCCGTTTTGCCGACCGGATACGGCAAGAGTCTAATCTACCAGTTAGCTCCTCTGGTAGCTACGAGTTTAATCTACCAGTTAGCTCCGCTGGTAGCTAAGAGTCTAATCTACCAGTTAGCTCCGCTGGTAGCTAAGAGTCTAATCTACCAGTTAGCTCCTCTGGTAGCTAAGAGTCTAATCTACCAGTTAGCTCCTCTGGTAGCTAAGAGTCTAATCTACCAATTAGCTCCTCTGGTAGCTACGAATTTAATCTACCAGTTAGCTCCGCTGGTAGCTAAGAGTTTAATCTACCAGTTAGCTCCTCTGGTAGCTAAGAGTTTAATCTATCAGTTAGCTCCGCTGGTAGCTAAGAGTCTAATCTATCAGTTAGCTCCGCTGGTAGCTAAGAGTTTAATCTACCAGTTAGCTCCGCTGGTAGCTAAGAGTCTAATCTACCAGTTAGCTCCGCTGGTAACTAAGAGTTTAATCTACCAGTTAGCTCCTCTGGTAGCTAAGAGTTTAATCTACCAGTTAGCTCCGCTGGTAGCTAAGAGTTTAATCTACCAGTTAGCTCCGCTGGTAGCTAAGAGTTTAATCTACCAGTTAGCTCCTCTGGTAGCTAAGAGTCTAATCTACCAGTTAGCTCCTCTGGTAGCTAAGAGTCTAATCTATTAGTTAGCTCTGCTGGTAGCTAAGAGTCTAATCTACCAGTTAGCTCCTCTGGTAGCTAAGAGTCTAATCTACCAGTTAGCTACGCTGGTGGCTAAGAGTTTAATCTACCAGTTAGCTACACTGGTGGCTACGAGTTTAATCTACCAGTTAGTTCCGCTGGCGGCTACGAGTTTAATCTACCAGTTAGCTCTGCTGGTAGCTAAGAGTCTAATCTACCAGTTAGCTCCGCTGGTAGCTAAGAGTTTAATCTACCAGTTAGCTCCGCTGGTAGCTAAGAGTCTAATCTACCAGTTAGCTCCGCTGGTAACTAAGAGTTTAATCTACCAGTTAGCTCCTCTGGTAGCTAAGAGTTTAATCTACCAGTTAGCTCCGCTGGTAGCTAAGAGTTTAATCTACCAGTTAGCTCCGCTGGTAGCTAAGAGTTTAATCTACCAGTTAGCTCCGCTGGTAGCTAAGAGTCTAATCTACCAGTTAGCTCCGCTAGTAACTAAGAGTTTAATCTACCAGTTAGCTCCTCTGGTAGCTAAGAGTTTAATCTACCAGTTAGCTCCGCTAGTAGCTAAGAGTTTAATCTACCAGTTAGCTCCGCTAGTAGCTAAGAGTTTAATCTACCAGTTAGCTCCGCTGGTAGCTAAGCGTACGGGGCTCTGGATACATCACCCCGTGTATTGTTGTGATTGGTCGTAGTGTTATCCAATTGCGTGCAGTGAGATTTTCAAATGCTTGCTTGGTGCCGGACCTCGAGTTGGGCCATTTTCATTACTCATTGCCAGATCCTTAATCCGTCGGATTTGGGTCTGGATCTCCAGTCTAGAGTCAACAATATAACGACATTTGGGTGGCAGTTCCCTGAGGCATGAAAACACAAAAACAGCAGACGTGTTTTGTTTTTTTTCCTTTTTTTTAATCCAACTGCAAAAAAACTGTGTGCAGTTAACTGATGTCTCACTAAAAAAAGTCCTTAAAACTAATCATTACTTCCAATTTAACCTCTTAAACTGGCTTGTCGGGAAGGAGGCTAAATAAAGCGCCAAAGATAAAGTAAAAAAGTAAAAGTCCAGACTCTTGTGGATCCAATGAGCCCAATCTTATTCATGTGTGATGATGGCAGTCCCCAAAGTAGCCATTTCATTATAGTTTATATATACAGTATATATATAGTAGACCATTTTTTTTTTTTACTTTACTCTCACATTATAAAATTAACTTTTGTTACCTCGAGGATAATCACAGTCTCATGAAACTTCAGAACCACAAACTAGAGACCCGGGGCATTCAGATGTATCGCTTTCCTCGGTATCTGGACAATAACGGGGTTTCTAAGCAGTTTTCAGAACAGTAGGGATCGACCGATCCTGTTTTTTTTTCGGCCAGGGCCAATAATCGGTCTGTCCCTACAGAACAGAACTGTTGACCTGCTATCTCACCCTAAAGATGCGCCGTCACCCCTCTTAAAAAAAGACATAAAAAGGGGTCTCCAGTAGGGAGGGGATGGAGCGGAAGAGGCTAGCATGCTTCTGCGCTCACCACTTGTTGTTCTTGTAGGCATGGGGGTTGACGATGTCTCTGATGAAGCTGTAGTAATGGCCGCCGTCCGCCGTGCCCGTGTGCACCGTGACGCCGATGAGGTCGTACTCGTAGCTCTCCGTGACACTCGCCTCGCCCTCTTCCCGAAAACCTGCAGCACAAGCACACAGCATGTACCATGTTACGTTCTCTCGTGGCGTAAAAAAAAAAAAAACACAGACTTTCAGGAACTTGAAAGGAATTTGTTGTCGTTTGTAGTGTTTTGTGATGTTTGGACGGACCCTCTTTGCGCTCCCCTTTGCCCATGAGGAAGTCCTCGGTGTAGGGCGTCATGTCGAGGCGCAGCGGGAAGGAGAAGTGGGTGTTCACCTTCTCCTTCATCATCGTCACCATGTTGAAGGTGTACCTCATTGTGTTGAAACTCAGGATGCGTGGCAGCTTTTTGAAACACGCCCTGTGGGAGGAGAGACAAAAACAGGGTGTGAGATAACTGGGAACTATATTCTCAGAAAGGGAAGCAGGCGGAGTGATACTCCGCCCAAGTAGCGCTCAGCAGAGCTGCAAGCGTATTACTCCGCCCAAGTAGCCTTTCTGAGAATATAGTTCCCAGTTTATATACGGTTAGAAGATGGCTGTGTCTCAAGTGACGTTGTTATTTGTACACGCTGTGACTATACAAATCACAACATGTAAATAGGAACACGTTGCAGTTATTTTGTCACTTACTCGGAGCAGTAGGCTAGTTGGAGCCGGTTACCTCCAGGATCTGTGCTAAGCTAAGCTAACGGTGGCGCCGTCAGACAGAGTTACGACACGCACGGAGATGAGAAGGGTATGTATCGACTTGTCTAACTGTCGGGGTTATGGTGAATAAGCTAATGTCCCAATAAGTCGGCGTGTTCCTTTAAACTCGTCTTGTTGCGAATCTTTGGTCCGAACTAGGCTTTAGAGGTTGTTTTTTTTTGTTTTAACATGCTGCTTTAACTAAACGGATCCACAGACCTTTTCTCTGCGCGGACCTTCTTGCCACACTGGGAGCAGGTGTACATGTTGTCGCCCTCCAGAGTGTCTTTGATCGTCACCTCATCCAGAGATTCCTGGATAAAGAAAACAGCAGAAAGACGTTCCCATTGTCAGTGTTTCTCCTTCTATCTGATGTTTCTGGATTAATATTCCTGCTGCATTAATATGTGTGTGTTGCATTTTCCTGCTGTAGATGTTGAAGGTTGTGCTCATTCTAACTCCTTTATACAGTGTTGTGGTAATCTACAGCAATGCATCATGGTCTATAAGATCAACATGTTTGTAGCGTCGCTGTCCTGTTACAACCACGTATCTCTAAAAAACATATTAAACTTTTCATGGTTAGAACAACAGCCCTGTGTTCAGCTTTGTGCCTCAGTTTTGAAGCATTGTTCTGAGTATTTCATTGATGCTGTTCCAGTGTCTCCGGCATTGATCGCACCAAACGGACAACGTCTCACAGAAACAGGCAGGATTCTCTGTAGCAAAGCTCAAATTGAGTCAGATCATCGTCGCGGAGGACTTATGACACAAAGTGTAGCTTGCAGTACTTTAAAGTGCCCATATTATGAAAAAAAAATCACTTTTTCTGGGATTTGGGGTGTTATTTTGTGTCTCTGGTGCTTCCACACACATACAAACTTTGAAAAAAAATAAATCTATCCATGTTGTTCTGAGTGAGATACGGTTTTTGAATGATTCCTGCCTTCAGTCTCTGGGTGAGCTGTTCAAAATCTGCACGGCTTGTTACGTCACTAGCCGAAACGACGGGCTAAACACAACCGTTAGCATGCTAACGCTAGCGCTAGCATGCTAACGGTTGTCTAGCTCGTTCTCAATGGCAAAGCACTGCTACAACACACACAAGTTCACCATAATCTCCAAAAGAAGTACTTCCATGTGCGCCCTCCTTTAGAAGAAGTCTCCCGGCTAATCCTGCCTTGTAACTGACCAAAGTTGGAGAAACAACCTTTCTTTTACCGTCTGTGGAGCTAACTGACATGATCTACCATCTGAGCTACTGAGCATGTGCAGAGTGGAATCAAAGATAGTACAGAAGGAAAGATGATTCACTCTGTAGCTAAAACAGAGACCTGAACACAAGGTGAAAAGAGGAGCTGCAGCAGTGAGAGAGAGATGTGCTGTACAACAAAAATATATTAAACCATGTTAACATATTCTGGTACAACCTTAAAATACAATTATGAACCTGAAAATGAGCAGAATATGGCATCTTTAACAATCAAGTGACCATCGGACTCGGTGGACAGGAACACAACTCCAAATTAATTATAAATGTTGCTTTGTGTCAGGCGGGTGTCATTTGAAAACTAAAGTTGCCAGACAAATGTAGCGGAGTATAAAATACAATATTTACCTCAGAGATGTACTGGAGTACAAGTATCAGTCCCTCAGAAAAAAGCAGAGTTTTTTTGTGATTGTTGCAGGCAAAAATCCTTGATTATGCGGCACGTTTTCTTAAAAAATGCAATGGAATATGCGGGATATTTATGCAGTTTTATGCGATGAAATTGTGGGAACTTGCAAAAACTGCGGTTTGATGAAAAAGAGAAAACAAAGTGATTCCCCCAACACCGTGTTCTCAGTAGGCGAAATTCCGTCACTTCATAACGTTCCCATGGCAACAGGGGAAAATGGCTGCTCTTGTGTGAAGTAAACGCAACATTTTTCAACTTTCTGCTGAGATATATGTGACTTTTTTGCAACGAAAATGCGGGGATTATGAAATCATGCAAGCCCCGCATATTTTGCGCGGCAATTTATGCAGCGAAAGTGCGGCGTATTTGAAAGAACGCAGCACCCCGCATAAATATGCGGACTTTGGCTGATTATGCGTTGAATTATGCGATCGCATAATCACGTTTTTTCTAGAGGGACTGAAGTATGAACTTGCAGAAAAATGGAATTACTCTAAGTAGAGTACAGCAAATGTGTACCTAAGTACAGTACTTGAGTAATTGGAGTAACATGTGTTTTGTGGACTCACGTAGATGTTCTTCATGTCCGCCACTTGACATCTGACGGTGTAGAACTCCTCTGCAGTCTGGCTGACGTGGTCACAGTCCTGCAGGACAGACAGCGTCACTCAAACTGTTAAAATACGTGGTTCACGCTGTAACTCTCGGCTTAAACTTACGCGACGTCACAGACTAAGGTCCGTAAAAGTTGGTTCATTTGTATAAAGTGAACGTTGACTTCTAGTCTACTGTTTGACTTTGTTTTTCTCAATATATTTCAAACTTTTTTTATTTAAATATTTTCACTTTTCTTCCTCAAAATATTTAGCATTTGTTTCCTCAAAATATTTTGAATATTTTTATCAATATGTTCCGACTTTTTTTCTTAATATATTCCGACTTTTCCCCCCAAAGCATAACATGAATTAAACTAACTTTGGAAAATGCTTTCTGAAGACACGAATAATGTACTTCATGTATAGTATACAATGAATTTTGATATCATTTATCATGTTCGTAAAAAAAAAAATCCTCAAAATATTTAGACATTTTTTTCCTCAAAATATTCCGACTTTTTTCTCAAAACATTACGACCCATAGCATTCAAGTAAGTCCTCAGCTCGTCTCTCCTCTTTCATTAAATAAATCAACAGTTCTAGTTAGTAACTTTGGAAAATGCCTTCTGAAGACATGAATAATGTACGTGTATGTATGAATGTATACAATGAAATTTGATATGATTTTTTATCAAGTTCTTAAAAAAAAACAACCCTATATTCAACATAAGAGCAGCGGCGATATTCTTTATTATCAGTGATTAAAGCATAATAAAATAAATAGTGCATCAGAAATACTTTAAAGGGGAAAAACAAAGAAGAAAAAAAAACAAACAAAGATAAAATAATATCAAAGCTAAGGAGATGTGCTGGGAGCTTTAACGTCCTCAGAATATTTGAGATCAAAATTTTTGGGGGAAATCTTCTATATTCCTTATTAAGAAATCAAATGTATGTCCTCAAACTCACCAGAGAGACCACGTTGTTGGTGATGACGCCTCCGAACAAAGTTTTCACGGTGTTTTTCTGTGAGAAGAAATAAAGACACATTCATTAGTAACATTTTTATTCAAAATTTCACTCAACTTATTATTTATGCTGTTAGATATGTAAACATAAATCTGCAATTTCTCCCATTTGTCAGTTTTTTTACCGTTCCTCGGGTGCGTACATCTCATTTTAAATCTATGCAAAATGTTTGTGGAATTGTAAAATAAAGTGTTTATTGGTCTGACGTGTACACACGCTGTGTGTGTGTGTGTGTGTGTGTGTGTGTGTGTGTGTGTGTGTGTGTGTGTGTGTGTGTGTGTGTGTGTGTGTGTGTGTGTGAAGTTGTATGTGTGTGGCGTGTGGGGTGCGTGTGTGTGTGTGTGGTGTATGAGAAGGTGTGTGTGTGTGTGTGTGTGTGTGTGTGTGCGCGTGTATATGTTAGTGTGTGTGTGTGTGTGTGTGTATGTATGAAGTTGTGTGTGTGTGTGTGTGTGTGAAGTTGTGTGTGTGTGTAGTTGTGTGTGAAGTTGTATGTGTGTGGCGTCTGTGTGCGTGCGTGCGTGTATATGAAGTTGTGTGTGAAGTTGTATGTGTGTGTGTGTGTTTTTGTGTGTGTGTGTGTGTGTGTGTTTTTGTGTGTGTGTGTGTTTTGTGTGTGTGTGTGTGTGTGTGTGTGTGTGTGTGTGTGTGTGTGTGTGTGCGCGTGCGTGCGTACCAGCTCCTGGGACATCTCCTCTATCTTGGTGATGAGGTCGGTGAAGAACTCCGTCATGTCCTTCTGCTCCCCGGTGTTCAGAGGCTGTTTGTCCATCGTGTAGGTTTTACAGAACGGCCGGGGGTTGTACGCCTTCCTCTCGCTCTCCTGAACACACAGAGGGGGAGGAAAAGGAAAAGTTTAAATCACGTATCAAACACTCGGCTGAATCAGACCGTCTGCAGAGTGTCTGTCACACACTACAAATGTTTATTATTATTATTATTGCGTCACTGTAATTCAAGTGGTCTGAGAGAAAACTACACTTCTGCATCTTCTCTTGGCTCCGTTTTCAGGCTTTAGAAAGTCCAGGCCGTGACGGGAGACATCGGCCAATCACAGGTCATTTCAGAAAGAGGGCGTTCCTATTGGCTGTTCTACAGATGCAAATGCACGTGCATGTCCCTTCAGATGGCGAAAGCCTCATTCAACGGCAGCTAACGCAACATTCTTTGTTGCGTTAGCTGTTTTAACGTACAAAACATTTGACATCAGGTCGTTCTTTCACAAATCTACATAATGATGATCATTTTTTTACTCGCTTGTGTTCTCTGTGGTGTTATTCTTAAATCTAAAGGAGAGGATGATTAGGACGACCGTTAGAGGTATAAATGTAAAACTCACCATGAGATACGTGAACATCTTCTGCAGTTCCAGCAGCGTGGTCTTGTGTTTGATATCCTCAGCATACTACACGCACAAACAGATACAAACAGACACATGGTATGAAAATCTACACTGTTTGTTTGGAGTTTAAATGATGCTCCGCCCTCTTGTGTCTCGCGGGTACGGACCTTGGCGGTGAAGACTGCCTGGCGGGCCTCGGGGATCATGTAGAGCTGCTGGATGGTGGAGGCCAGGTAACAGGTCGCTCCCAGGTTAGTCAGCCCCACGAAGCGGCACTCGGCCCGGACGTCGTCGTGGGGCCAGTAGTCCCACTTGTACGGGGCGTGAGAGGCTGAAGGAAGAAGATCAGAAGGACGTTTTTAATGTTGTTTGTAGGCTACGGCTTCTCTGGTATTTTCAGAAAACAAATGTCCCTGTAAAACCCAGCGTTTCCTCTATGTTGATTATGCAGTGGCGGCCCGCCATGGCAAAATTTCTGCCGCCACGGTATCAGAAATGGGGCAGACGCACAATGTAAGAAAGTAAATTATCCTGCCGACATCATGTTGGCTGCCGCTCACGTTGCAATTCAACAACAAGTAGAACTATTCAGAGGTTACTGGGCCTATCCAGTATAATAATGACTCAGATTGATAGATTATCAAAATAGCCGATGCGTAATGTAATGGTTGACAACTAGTCGATTCATCTTTGCAATTCTACTTAGTCAATTAAGCAAAAAAAGGATTTTAAAAGGACCCCGGTTGGTCGATCTTTCCGACCTAAAAGACGTACATTTTTTGAAAGTTGGAAACCTGGTTTATTGGTTTTTGCGAGCGGCTAGCTTTCAGTTTTCTTGGCGCAGAGAAAGATCTGCTCTACAAATGTAACAAATCAAAAAGAAAAAAAAAAGAAAAAGGGGAAGTAGCCGTCGTCCTCACCTTGCATGTGCTGCGACATGACCCAGTTGTGGAGCAGCCGGTAGTTCTCCGCGGAGCCCTTCACCGTCTCCACCAGCAGGTCGTAGGCGGCGGCGCGGGCAGCGTGGGACTTGCATTTGGGCTGAGCGCGGTCGGCCAGGCTGGGCAGGAGGAAGAGCAGGTTGTGGACGTCGCGCAGGAACTCCTGCCCCTCGCGGGAGAACTTGAAGGGAGGCTTGTGTTTGAGGACGCTGGTGGCGAGACGCAGGAGGCCCGTCAGCCCGTCGTCCTCGATCGCGCCGTCCTGCTGGTCAAGGATCTCCCGGCTGGGGGGGGGAGAGAGGAACACTGGAGGTCACGGCGGGGGGGTCGGTGTTACACTTCCACACTGAACAACATGCTCTACACTTCACCGCAAGTCTTATTGGCTGATTTATGCTTCTGCGGAGGCTCCACGCACAGCGTTCGCTGTAGCCTACGTAAGTGGCCTTAAGTTTTATCCTTGTGCGTTGATCTCTTTAAGAGAACAGCAGGGCCAGCAGTGTCTCCTCTGTTCTTTCTGACCACGGTGGGTAACCTGGAGCAGGAAAAGTTAACCCTCTCCTTTGATTTCATGTTGTTTATGGAGAAGAAGAACCAGGAAATGAGTCTGGGGGAAATACAACGCTACCAAAGAATTTCTAATACAGGAAGAAGTTCCACTCCCTCGTTACTTCCTGGTTCTGAGTTCCACTAGATGGCGCTCACAGGCCAGTGCAGAATGAATGGGACTCTATGGAGCTGTACCCCTAAAAACCCACTTTTCTCAGGATATCATTTTTTGTCTAGTAATTTGAATGTTGCATTCGAAAGGGGAGGCTGAGAAAATACATACTGCTGGGTGTTAGATTTTTTTTTTAAAGTCGCTTTTTTGTTCTAAAAAGCCTTTTAAAATGTCAATGACGTCATACACGTATACGGCCAGAGATACTGCTTTACGGCGAGATCTGAGTCACTTCCTTTTCTCTCTCGAGGCATCGACAACACAGCTGACAGGTTAGACTCTCCCTGTCAATACACATGCTAGAAAGAGGTTAGCAGAATGCTAGCGCGGTACGGGCAACAACGACTCAACCTGTAACAAATCGAAAGGGCATAAGTACTCGTTCATTCAACTTTTGACCTATAATCCATGTTGAACTTGCAAAAACTACAATCAAATCTGAGATTTATCAACAACAATCAGGCGAAAGAGACAAATTTAGCCGTCTAACTCCATAGACTCCCATTCATTTAGCCGTCTAGCTCCATAGACTCCCATTCATTTAGCCGTCTAGCTCCATAGACTCCCATTCATTTAGCCGTCTAGCTCCATAGACTCCCATTCATTTAGCCGTCTAGCTCCATAGACTCCCATTCATTTAGCCGTCTAGCTCCATAGACTCCCATTCATTTAGCCGTCTAGCTCCATAGACTCCCATTCATTTTGCACTGGACCGTGATCACCCCCCAGTGGAACTCTGGTGGAACTTCAACCAAAGTCGGTACAATGGGGCTGAATGGGGAGTGGAACGGCTTTCCGTAGACGGGCTTTGGCGCTACCGAGCCACGCCGGGCGACGTGCGTTTCCACAAAATGCATTAACATTTTTTAATAGGTGCATGTCAGGCTACGGCGTAGGGTCCCTGTCTTCACGTACCTAAGCCACGGCAGAAGCATATGTGTTTGTTTATAAGAAAGCCTTTATTCAGAGTGTGTCCCAGTGTCTCCGGCATTATTCCCACCAGAGGGACAACGTCTCACAGAAACAGGCTGGATTCTCTGTAGCAAAGCTCAAATTGAGCCAGATCATCGTCCCGGAGGACTTCTGACACAGAGTGTAGCTCGCAGACGAGTTTCCTGGGAACCTTCTTCTATGGCTATTAGATAGAGTAGGGCTGGGCAATATATCAAGATAAATCGGTATCGTGACATGAGACTAGATATCATCTTAGATTTTGGATATCGTAACATCGTGATATGACATGAGTGTCTTTTCCTGGTTTTACAGGCAGCGTAACGGTAAAGTGATGTCATTTTTAACAATGCTTGCGTAAGGCGCGCAGCATCACCCTTTTGCACTTCTGGTTGGACGCAAACTGCATTTCGTTGTCTTTGTACTTGTACTCTGCACAATGGCAATAAAGTTGAATCTAATCTAATTTTCTGCACTTTCTAGACTGTTATCACAATTCTATTATTTGCTTTAACCCACATAGTCATCATATCCACATTACTGATGATCATTTATCACAAATCTCATCGTGTAAATATTTTGTGAAAGCACCAATTTTCAACCCTACAATATCGCCGCAATATCGACATTGAGGTATATGGTCAAAAACATCCTGATATTTGATTTTCTCCATAGCGCCCAGCCCTACCATAGAGTAAGAGAAAGTTCTACTAAATCATGATGCAACCTTAAATCAATGCAAAAGATGGGTTATTTGTCAAGTTTTATCAACTGTTTCTGGACATGTATTAAGATGCCACCGATATAAATTCTAGCTGTTGAAAGGTTTCACCAAAAAGGTGCAAAATCTGCAGGCTCAACACACCAAACTATCAGCCCAGTTACAACTCGCTGGATAATGACTCGGCTGTCTGACCTCCTGATGCAGTCGGCGAGGTGTCGGGCCAGAGCGTCCAGGTCCAGCAGGGTGGTCTGCATCGCGCCGGCCAGCGACAGAGAGGGAGAGACCTTCTGTGAGTTCAAACAGACCCAATACTAGCAACAGCTCAATGAAAAAAAACAACAACATTGCAACAATAATACAGAATGTTCAATAAAATGTAGGGATAGACCGATTATCGTGGCAGATTATCTGTATCTGTGTTTTATTTGATAACAGATCAAGTTAATGAATTAGAAAGTGTTCAACTCAGATCACTGGCGTGGAAGTGCCCCTTAGCCCTAAATCATGCTTATTAAATCTCTACCCAGACGGCTTTATAACCTCTAGCGAAGTCAGATCTCTACTGAATATCTGTCTTTTAGAAGCCAAACGATGCATCGCTTGCTCATGGACATCAGACACACCTTGAGGGCACATCGCAGTGGTTGAGGGGGAATGACTTTTTACTTCGCGTTAGAAAAGATAAGCTCCACAACAACAAAAAATAGGCTTGACAAGTTTTGGAAAAATTTTGAGCGTTTTCTTCATTTTCCTTGAGAATAACAATATGGATGTGGATGGTTGGAGTAATAACTAGCTGGACTGAGCGGTTTTTTTGTTGTTGTTTTTTTGTCCAAATAAGATAACATGCTCCTAATGCCTGTGATGTGCCATCTGTACTATACGGTGTTGAGATAAACAACTGCTGTATGTATTTTGTGTAAGCATACACCTATGGATTAGTGATAGACCGATATTATCGGACTAGGGTTGGGGACCGAAAGGCGGTGCCAGTAGGTCCCCGGTTCCGACGTAAACGGCAGTAACGAGACCGAATAAGAACGAAAATGTCGGTGCCTGACTTTACGCCACACTCGACAGCAGGTAACGTTAGCCTAGCGTTAGCTAGCAGCGTGATTAAACACGGTTAACATGCTGACAGGTGACGTTAAACAGTGTAAAGTGTGACTGTATATCAACTAGAGCTGGGTGATTTTTTTCCCTAAAAAAACCTGCGATTTTTTCATAAAAAACTCGATTCACGATAAGATTTCCCCCCCCCCTTTCCATTTAAAACAAAATAACTCTGAACTGTAACTATATTTTAAAAATATATTTTTATTGTATTTAATTAAAGTGCATCAACACTGCAAAGGCAAACCCTTTCTCTAACTGAAGAGTCACCGTGCAGTGTGCAACAAAGATCCTTAAACATCAAAATTATTTATACTGTATTTGGATTGAGATAAAACCTAAAAAAAAAATATAGATTTTTTGAAAAAAAGAATCGATTTGCCCTACCAACTCGATTTTTAAAACCAAATCGAATTTTTTCCAGCCCTAATATCAACAGTCTGCTCTGCAGCGCAGCAGCTGCCGACGTCGGGGAAAAAACACAGACGGTGCGTTCACTGAAACTGGTAACCTACAGCCTCGCGGTGCATTCAAAGTTATTGTAAAATCCCCATCTCCCATCCGGTGGTTGTTTTTGTCGTTCAACAGCAATTTACTGGTGAAATAAGTTATTGTGTATTATAAGTTCTAGTTATTACATTACTATTAAATCATTTAATTTTGACCATATGGCCTTTAGTAATAAACAATGTGTTGTTTAGTCGGCCTATCCTTCTTGTTTCTTCTTCTTGTTTTTTTACTTTCTTAAAAAGTATCGGTTCAGGCGCCTTTCAGGCACCGGCACCGTTTTAAAAGTACTGATTTAGCACCAGTATCGGAAAGAACCCAAACAATAGAGCTGCAGGCTGTGGAGTTCAAAAACATCTGACATTAAGGCCGTATCTGACTTGAAAAAGTTCACTTCCAGGATTAAGTTGTGGCTAAAGGCAAACCAAATCTGTAACCATTTTTAACTATTGTTATTATTAATTACTTTTATTTTGTGTGTGTGTGTGTGTGTGTGTGTGTGTGTGTGTGTGTGTGTGTGTGTGTGTGTGTGTGTGTGTGTGTGTGTGTGTGTGTGTGTGTGTGTGTGTGTGTTTAAAGAAAAGTGAGTGTATGTTCTTTTATTTATTTTTTTTAATTTTTCTTTCCTTAGAAATGCCCAACCAGGGACAGGAGTTGAAAATTAACATTACCTATAAACTCTATATGCTTGGCATCAGTTTGCAGGCTTTGTATTGTAACCATGTTGATTGTATGGTCCCTGTTAAATAAACAAATACATCACATTTAACGCTTGGCTCGGCTCCAGCTCTGTGTCTGTCCCTCTTCGTGTCCCGCCCACAACACCATCTGACCCTCTGTTACTAAGGGGGGGTTATGGTCAAAGTTTCTCATTCGTTAAATAATTGCTTAAAGCATTTTAAACAAAGTTTTGTGTTGGAGTTTGTAACATTCCAAAATCTTAATTTTTCATTTTCACTGTAGATGAAAAACGAGTAATCGGTCGATCCCTGATAAAAATGTCAACCGACTACCGATCAATACGATCGTCAGTAAGGGTTTCCCACCTGGCTGGCGTCTTTTACGTGAATGTTGTCGATGAGTTTACAGAGCAGCCAGAAGTATTCCTTACAGCCGGTCCGCAACAGAGGCTCCTCTTCATAGTCCTCCACCTGCAGAACACACCACACCGCACCACCAAACTCCGTCATTAACAGCAAACACCACACAAAGTCAAATCATTAGCATCACGCAGAGTTTGGCTCTCTGCAGGTAAACGCCAGTCACCTGCAGCAGGAGTGGGATGGCACTTAAACCTAAGGTAGTTTATTTATGAGCACAACCCGTCTACTTCACCGTCCACCAGTCTGCCGTAGAGGTGGAACGGTACACAGAAGTCACGGTTCGGTTCACACCTCGGTTCAGACATCACGGTTCGGTACGATTGAGGGAAAAGGCGGAGCTCGGCTAACTTTGTATAAACTTTGTATAGTCACAGCGTGTACAAATAACAACGTCACTTGAGACACAGCCATCTTCTAACTGTATATAAACTGGGAACTATATTCTCAGAAAGGGAAGCAGTGCTACTTGTGCGGAGTGATACGCTTGCATATCACTCCGCACATGTTGCCGTTACTTTGTCACTTACTCGGAGCAGTAGGCTAGATGGAGCCGGTTACCTCCAGGATCTGTGCTAAGCTAAGCTAACGGTGGAGCCGTCAGACAGAGTTACGACACGCACGGAGATGAGAAGGGTATGTATCGACTTGTCTAACTGTCGGGGTTACGGTGAATAAGCTAATGTCCCAATAAGTGGGCGTGTTCCTTTAACATTAAAACATGATTTATAAAATCATGTCAGCAACAATTATTTTATTAGCTTAGTATTCTATGCATTAAAAATGTTTGCATAAAGGCTTTAGGCCGCCCTACTCGTTCTTGTAGGCCCAGTTTAACACGCAACTTCACTTTATACAATATATGTAGTAGGGGGTCCCTTTCAGTTAAGGTCAAATATATTAGGGTTATTATATTATGTATGAGTGTATGTAAATATGTGTATGTAAATATATTTGTGTGAAGTGTATGTATGTTATGTATGCATTCATGTATGTACTGTATGTATGTATGTATGTATGCACAGTATGTATGCATGTAAATATGTATGTACGTATATGTGTGTGTATGTACGTGTAGGTATGAATGTCGATATACATCTGTATATGGATTGTACATTGAAAACACCAAATTGTATATAGTTACATGGGAGTGTTCCACAGTACTAAGGGTCAGGAAGGGAAGTTAATTTTATATTATATATATATATATATATATATATATATATATATATATATATATATATATATATATAAGTGGCTAATGTTTCTTATTGTTTATTGAATGTTTTGCTTATTTAAATTATTAGTACATTATATTTGATACGTCTTAATATAAATTTCTTCATTCATTCAGTTAAGGGGTCCTTGGCTTAACAAACGTTGAAGACCCGTGATTTATAAGAAAGAAGCTCCACAGGGCGCCTTTATTCAGAGTGTGTCCCAGTGTCTCCGGCATTATTCCCACCAGAGGGACGTCTCACGGAAACAGGCTGGATTCTCTGTAGCGAAGCTCAAATTGAGCCAGATCATCGTCCCGGAGGACTTCTGACACAGAGTGTAGCTCGCAGACGAGTTCCGTGTGAACTTTCGTCATTGGGTGTGTGTGTGTGTGTGTGTGAGAGCTCGAGTGTTTCTGAGCGAGTGTGTGTGTGTGTGTGTGTGTGTGTGTGTGTGTGTGTGTGTGTGTGTGTGTGTGTGTGTGTGTGTGTGTGTGTGTGTGTGTGTGTGTGTGTGAGAGAGACACCCACCCTGAGTGGTTTGAGCGCCTGTGCGTCAGGCAGGAACTTGAGGAGCGTGGAGGCGGCGAGCAGCAGGAAGGATCTGTTGATGGACTCCCCGCCCTCCAAACCAGAGAGAGAGAGCTTGTAGAGGCCGTTGCACGCCTCGTGTCTCACGGCCGGCTGAAAACGGCAACGGCAACACGTCAAACAAGCTGCAAAAAATATTTAATAAAAACTTCTACAATTGATTTCTTAATTCTAAACCACAGCTCAGAAGTCCACCCGCTGCGGGTTGTTGCTCGTTTGTTTCTGTAACTTAAGTTTGCTCTTCCGTGGCGTTCACACCGGTTCAGATCGCTTGACAGTTGAGCTAAATACAGAACACACACTTCACTTTGCTGCACATTTAAAGCGTCCCAATCCTGCCATTTGGAGCACTTGAGCATCAAATCAGGCGCTCCCTAGTCATAAATAACATGTCTGATTTAAAGGAAACTTTCGCCATTTTGCTTATTTGCTTTCTTGCGATACCAGCCGCGATAAAATCAATACCACATAGAAGAGACAGA
The DNA here is from genome assembly GCA_023631565.1 of Gymnocephalus cernua. Taxonomy (NCBI): domain Eukaryota; kingdom Metazoa; phylum Chordata; class Actinopteri; order Perciformes; family Percidae; genus Gymnocephalus; species Gymnocephalus cernua. The sequence continues at coordinate 39,865,626 of CM042427.1, read as the reverse complement.
CATGAGATTTGTCTGCAGCCGCTTAGCTACGCTGTTTACAGTCCAAAGGTAAGAAAATCCACCTTCCAGCACCTCTGAAGCTCCTTAATGAACACGTAGCATCTAACTCCTTTAAAGGGCCCATATCAACGGCAGGTAACGTTAGCCTCCCGCTAGCTAGCAGCCGGATTAAACACGGTTAAAATGCTGACAGCTAACGCTAAACGGTGTAAAGTTTGACTGTGTTTCTGCCGTTGTCGGAAAAACACAGACGGAGACGGTGCGTTCAATGAAATTGGTAATCTACAGCCTCGCGGTGCATTCGTAGTTATTGTAAAATACACTTTTTGAATTTATTTCCTCAGCGTATTAGGTCACGTTGTTGATTGTTATGGTCATTATTTGAACTGTGACAATAATAATAAAAAGAGTTTTAACTTTAATGTCACTAATGCTGATTATTCATTGATTCATTTGAACTGAAATATTTAAAATACTTTCACAGCAAAAATGACGTGTGCGATTAATTTAGATTAATTAATCACAGTCTGTAATTAATTCGATTACATTTTTTAAATCGACTGACAGCCCTAATGGAAACAAATCAGATATGACGCGTTGATACGTGAGCTTTATAAGGTGCTGATAGGTCGATTTAATTAACTTATTTAGTTGGTTACATCAGTTATAAACTTGTGAGGAATCCGTGGATGTTTGGACCGGCTCACCTCGGGCACCAGCAGGGTGAGTTTCTTCAGCCAGTCGTGAAGGTGGTCGCTGTCGGCCAGACTGGACTTCACCGTGGAGGAGCAGTGCGCCCAGCTCACCAGCAGCCACATGGAGTAGTGAGTCACTTGAGAAAAAAAAGAGGAAGAAACTCATGTCATTGCCACGTTTTATTTTTCTGATTCAGGTCTATTTTTGTTGTTTTCATTTGAATTATTAGCGTAAACAAAGTGCAAAAAGAGAGAATTGACAAAAACATCGGCAAAAGCTTCAAAAACGCAGAGAAAAGTAACACAAAGGTCACAAAAAGTGACAAAAACGTCGAGAAAATTAACACAAAGGTCACAAAAAGTGACAAAAACGTCAAGAAAAGTAACACGAAGGTCACAAAAAGTGACAAAAACATTGAGAAAAGTAACACGAAGGTCACAAAAAGTGACAAAAACATCGAGAAAAGTGACAAAAACGTCGGCAAAAGCTTCAAAAACGTCGAGAAAAGTAACACAAAGGTCACAAAAAGTGACAAAAACGTTGAGAAAAGTAACACAAAGGTCACAAAAAGTGACAAAAACGTTGAGAAAAGTAAGACAAAGGTCACAAAAAGTGACAAAACAGAAAAGTAACACGAAGGTCACAAAAAGTGACAAAAACGTTGAGTAAAGTAACACAAAGGTCACAAAAAGTGACAAAACGTCAAGAAAAGTAACAAAGATCACAAAAAGTGACAAAAACATCGGGAAAAGTGACAAAAACGTCGGCAAAAGCTTCAAAAAACGTCGAGAAAAGTAACACAAAGGTCACAAAAAGTGACAAAACATCGAGAAAAGTAACACAAAGGTCGCACAAAGTGACAAAAACATTGAGAAAAGTAACACAAAGGTCACAAAAAGCTTCAAAAACGTCAAGAAAAGTAACACGAAGGTCACAAAAAGTGACAAATGTCGAGAAAAGTAACACAAAGGTCACAAAAAGTGACAAAAACGCCCAGAAAAGTAACACAAAGGTCACAAAAGTGACAAAACGTCAAGAAAAGTAACAAAGATCACAAAAAGTGACAAAAACGTCGGCAAAAGCTTCAAAAACGTCGAGAAAAGTAACACAAAGGTCACAAAAAGTGACAAAAACATCGAGAAAAGTAACACAAAGGTCGCACAAAGTGACAAAAACATTGAGAAAAGTAACACGAAGGTCACAAAAAGTGACAAAAACGCCCAGAAAAGTAACACAAAGGTCACAAAAAGTGACAAAAACGCCCAGAAAAGTAAGACAAAGGTCACAAAAAGTGACAAAACGTCAAGAAAAGTAACAAAGATCACAAAAAGTGACAAAAACGTCGGCAAAAGCTTCAAAAACGTCGAGAAAAGTAACACAAAGGTCACAAAAAGTGACAAAAACATCGAGAAAAGTAACACAAAGGTCGCACAAAGTGACAAAAACATTGAGAAAAGTAACACGAAGGTCACAAAAAGTGACAAAAACGCCCAGAAAAGTAACACAAAGGTCACAAAAAGTGACAAAAACGCCCAGAAAAGTAACACAAAGGTCACAAAAAGTGACAAAAACATCGAGAAAAGCGTCGCAAAATCACCAAACATTGAAAAAAAAAAAAAGGTTTACATTTAAAATTTTGACCCAGAAAAACTAAAAGTTGCGGGAAGACAACACAAGGGTTAAATTTATCCTTTGCGAATGTTATCATAGTGTGTAAAATATAAACCACAAATGTTCCTGGAAATCACCCGTCTATAAGTTCTTACCTTCATGACGGGACCGGTGGTCAGACTGAGCCTTTAGAACTCTATTGAACAAAAAAAAATAAAATAAATGCCAACATGTGAATTATCCTGAATACATTTAGTATTTAAATACCACCAGATAGGATATTTCCCATACCTGTGTGCGAGGTTGTCGTAGGTGTAGGCCACGTTGATCAAACGCTGGATGAGGTTGGTACCCTGAACGAGGCTGAGGAACACCTGCAGACCGACACACAGACACACACACACACACACACACACACACACACACACACACACACACACACACACACACACGTCAGCTGACAATCCCACAACGATGGTCGCGCCGTTATTGATTTATTTATTTATATTTTTTCCAGCTGGTGGAACATTTACCTCAGTCAGCCGAGGGATGTGCAGGCCTTTCCCGTGCTCCACCGTGGACTTGCGGGATTTGCCCGGCCACGCCCGCTTGCGCTGGCTGTCGGCGAGGCCGGACCACGAGAAGACGTCGTGGTAGGCCAGGTCCAGGTCCGCGGGGTCCACCGCGAACTGGCAGACCAACTTCAGCAGGCAGGCCAGGCAGTCCAGCAGCCACTGCAGGGGGAGACCAACAGAAAACCGAATGAAAACACACACACACACACACACACACACACACACACACACACACACACACACACACACACACACACACAGCGAGCTGTGAAACACTCCCGCTCTGGCTACATTGGACGCGTAACATGCAGTGGTGGAATGTAACTCAAGTATTGTACTTAAGTATGAGGGCGTGTCCTGACAGTACCTAGGTAAGGACTACTAGCCAGTCAGGAGCAGAGTATGAGGGCGTGTCCTGACAGTACCTAGGTAAGGACTACTAGCCAGTCAGAAGCAGAGTATGAGGGCGTGTCCTGACAGTAGCTAGGTAAGGACTACTAGCCAGTCAGGAGCAGAGTATGAGGGCGTGTCCTGACAGTACCTAGGTAAGGACTACTAGCCAGTCAGAAGCAGAGTATGAGGGCGTGCCCTGACAGTACCTAGGTAAGGACTACTAGCCAGTCAGAAGCAGAGTATGAGGGTGTGTCCTGACAGTACCTAGGTAAGGACTACTAGCCAGTCAGAAGCAGAGTATGAGGGCGTGTCCTGACAGTACCTAGGTAAGGACTACTAGCCAGTCAGGAGCAGAGTATGAGGGCGTGCCATGCTAGCAGCTAGGCGAGCATTATAACGTGTGTCTCTGAAGTGACCACGTGTGTCTCTGAAGTAAAGGCTGGACTACAACAGAGCTGTTTGGAGCAGTTGGTGAACAGTGTTTTCTGGTGGAGATGGTAAGTCCCTTTGGGGGGGACTTTGGGCTTTTTCACTTATAAACCTATAACGTGCACAAAAAGATATATAACACAAGGAAAGGGGAAACGCCAAAAAGCATAATATGAGCACTTTAAGGGAAAAAGACACTTTGTCATCCATTCCTTTGTAAGACGGTCGCGCATATCTTGCGTAAAAAATATAAATAGAAGACCGTCCGTGGTGCATACACACCACTTACCCACTGCTCTCATGCAGTTTCATGGATTATAGCGGAAGTGTAGTGACGGAGTAGCAAGCAAAGTTTTCACTGAAAAGGGACGTAGTGTCTCTCACCACAGTCCAGGACTCCTGGTCTTTGGGCTCCAGGATGCCCGAGTTAAAGATCTCCAGGAGTAGCTGCAGGCCTCCAGACGAAACAAACTGGAGGGCAGGAAGAAAAAGACTGAGTCGGACTGTAACCGTTTGGAATCTACTGTTCTTATTTTGTGAATAAACTTTGGAGATTGTCGTTTGTATATTGTGTTTTTTTTTTGTTTGTTTTTTGCCACAGCGGTGCGGTACCTTGCAGCTCCAGGTGTTCTTGCTGTTTTCTATCTGATCCTCACTGGAGTCATCAGAGTCTGGATACAGATCACTGTAGCTGCCCTGGAAACACAAACACGCACACACACACACACACACACACACACACACACACACACACACACACACACACACACAGAGAGAGACACACACACACACACACACACACAGACAGAGACACAGACAGACACACAGAGACACAGACAGACACACACATACACACAGAGACACAGAAAGACACACACACACACACACACAGAGACACAGAAAGACACACACACACACACACACACACACACACACACACACACACACACACACACACACACAGAGAGAGAGAGAGAGAGACACACACACACACAGACACAGAGAGAGACACACACACACAGAGAGACACACACAGAGACACAGAAAGACACACACACACACACATACACACACACACACACACATACACACAGACACACACACACACAGACAGAGACACACACACACACACACTAAGATTTACAAACAGTGCAAACGAGTACCCGATATATACAAGTCTGATCACCAATCTATCACTTAGACATAAAAACATGCAGACAATCACAATGCTTTCCTTTTTTTCTTAGATCACCAACATTCATTGTAAACCAACATTAAATACCATCGCTGGATCATTATCAATGATCGACTTTCTGTTCACGACAGACAAGCAGGTGTGATTTTAGAAGTTTGTATTGATGTTCTCAACGTACACAAAACACTTAATGTATGCGCTAAAAAGTTGCTAAATTTCTGTCTTTCCTGTCTTATCATCCATCTTATCCAGCTTATCATGCACAATGTAAAGAAAACTTGAAAACACATTGCAAAACGATGTCGACACGTCTTTTGAAAAATAAAAACAAGTGTGTTTTCGTTTTTTCCTCACAGTGGACTCTCGGTGGATGCGTCGGTTGGGTTTGCCCAGAGCCTCGATGATCTCCAGAGCGTACAGCAACTTGTGGGGACTTTTTATCCTCAGCAGCTCCTTCCAGCACAGACCCTCCCCATTCTACACACACACACACACACACACACACACACACACACACACACACACTCCAATGTATCAACAATCCACGCAACTAACTTTATGCAGTCATAGCAAAATGTTAGAGGCATGCATGCGTGCATTTGGACAAAAAAAAAAAAAAAAAAAAAAAAAAGGTGGTATTAGGCCTGGGCGAAAAATCGATTAAATGAATTAATTCAATTTTTTTTGTTGCGGGCGATTTAAAAAATAAGTAAATCGAGTTTTTGTGTAATGGTGCATTTTTGGCTCCCCGGAGCTTCCGTAGCGTTAGTTTCACATAGCGGTATGGCGAGCGACAACAACGACATCATAGCACACACGAAACAGCAACAGCAAGTGACAACATGGCTACCGGTGAGAGTGGGAAGTTTGTTCCCAAGAAAGGAATAAAATCATCTGTTGTTTGGAGCAGGTCTGGGTTTGCTGCGACAGATGTGGAGCAGGAAACCCCGCGCTGCAACATTTGCCTAAAGCCCATCGCAGGCAAAGGCAGCAGCACCACAAACCTATTCCAACACCTGAAACAGAGACATCCAGCCCAATATGAAACACGCCAGTCTCTCTCAGAGACGAACAAACCCGCAGTGACCAACAAACCTTCGCTAAAAAACAGCTAACTGTAGCCGAATCCTTTGCACACGGCACCGCATATGACAGGAAAGGGGAACAGTGGAGAACAATCACCGAAGCAGTCGCTTTGCACACAGCCAAAGACATGGTACCCATATATACCGCGGAGAAGACGGTAAGTTGTCTGCCGTTTGTACTTATTGCTTTCCTTAATAAGTAGGGGGGAAAATCGAAAAAAAATCAAAAAATTAAATCTGAGATTTTATTTTTTGGCCATATCGCCCAGCCTTAGGTGGTACATGATCTTGGTAAGCAATTTGACAACATTATAGTAAATATTTTCGGTGCAAAAGCGTGATTGTTAAGATACCAGCTAATGCAGCACAAACAAGTGCATAAAAAGTCACCAAAATGAAGTATTTAGTCTCATAATTAAATACAAAATGAGGGGAAAATTGCAAAAAAAAAAGGTCCACTTTCTGAAAAAAATAAACCCCTCTTCCATTACCCGTAATCTCCACCGGGAGCGTCTGCGCTGCGTTCCGGGCGCGGCCCCCGCGAGCAATCGCGGCCATTTAAGTCAACGCTCGACATTCCACCAGCCGCGACACGGCAGATCCCAGAAGCGTGCGCGAAGAGTCTCCCCGCTCCTCTAAAGATACACGCCAGGACTATTTTCACGCGAGCCGTTCGGACAGCCGGGCAGGAAGTGAAAGAGCGAGAGCATCAATTTACCAAAATACGCCCCCCACACACACACCACACATTTTTGGAGTGGAAGGGAGATACTAGCTTAAAAAACATGTGATTGTTCTGTAAAGTACTTGTAGAGACAATAAAATCTGCGAGTCGGGCAGCAAGACGCTCTCCGCGTGGTATGGTGCGCGGCGGAGGACGGAACAAAACCGCGGCGCAGCCGGAACGCAGCACAGACGCGCCCGGTGGAGAATCGGAGTCAGGCTGGCTACAGGCCTGCGCCATTACCGCTACTCATGAAAGTTGTTGTGGCGAGCGTGGTGACTGACCGTGTCGTCGGAGATGTTCTGGAAGGCCTGAAGCATCTTGGGACACGTAGGAAGCAGCATCAGCAGCTCCCACACCCGACGAGACAGATTCTCTGCATGGAGGTGGAGTTCCTCACACCGCATGCTCTGCATCGACACACACACACACACACACACACACACAATTAAAACATGTCAATCAACAATCAGAATAGGTACAGTCTCTAGAGAAATGGAGTTTGTCAATTGCCAATTTAAGTAGAGTATCAAAAACAGAATGATTTATTAGCACTCTTTAACTGCTGGCCTTTCATGTCTTCAGCTGTCCTCTCAAAATAAAGGCCGAAAATGCTAAAAAATATAAGAATAATAATACAATTTTTTTTTTTTTTTTATCAAAGTCATTTAAAAATCGGGAACAGGGTGAATCGAGATCGCGATTTTATAACGATTAATCGTGCAGGCCTAGTTCAGAGAGGCCGAAACGTTAGTTTCTTCAATAAATTGCAATGCTGAGCAAGAGCAGTATCTTCCTTTTTCCCCCAGTCTAAAGAGATGGATAGATATTGTTATTGATCCCAGCATGATTTAATGGGAAATGTGCAATCTGGGTAGAATTAAGTGCAATATGAGGGGGAGGATGTGCAGTGGGTTCTCTTTCTTCTGCGAGGGGGTCTTGTGTGAGGTTATTGATTGTTAATTAAACGCATTGGAGGAGATAATGTATGCTTACGTTTCATGCATGTTTACTATATGCTTATTGTGTGTTTATGTGCGAGAGACAAATTTCCCCTACAGGAGACGATACAGGCTTATTTTCTCTTATCTAATATTTTCCAACGCACCTGCACCTCTCTGTATTGTGTCATTTGATCGACAACAAAGAAGCTTATTTAATCTTTTTGTCCTCATTAGGAGTTGCTCTGCGTGCATGAAAAGTGTGACACGCCAAGTTGAAGGCTTCCTCCGTCAGTCAAGGCAACTTTATTTATATAGCACTCAAAGTGCTTTACACAATACACAATGCTTAAAAAGCAAAGATCAAAAATACAAATATTGACAAATACAAATTTTGATAAAATACACAAATCAAATTCACAGTTCAGTATGATAACTGTGAATTAATGATGCAAGAAAATAAATAAAAATACAATTCAAAGTTCAATGTGAAATTGATGCAGATAAAATACCAAAATAAAATTCACAGTACGAAACATTAGGGAAAGGCAACATGAAAAAGAAAGGTCTTCAGCCTAGATTTAACAGAGCTAAGAGTTGTGGCGGACCTGCAGCTCTCCGGCAGCACGTTCCAAACATGGGGGGGGGGGGGGGGGGGGGGGGGGGCATAAATCAAGTCACACCCACCTCGGGGTTTTCGTGGACCTTCTCAGCGTTGGGGCTGGGCGGTTTGAAGCAGGCCAGCATCTCCAGCAGGTCGAACAGCGTGGTGAGGTGCGGCTCCTGGAGGAGCAGCAGCATGGGGATGTGCTCCTTCTGGGGGGGCGGCAGGCAGGAGGCCGGCAGCTGGACGCCCTCGCCCTTCCTCTCCCTCCGCGGCGCTCCCAGAGACACGAACACCATCTGGGATTGGAAAGATTGAAAAGATTTCAAAGTTAAAAAAACCAAAACAAACAAAAAAAAACTTGTTTACAGCATCTGTTGTCAAGATGATTAGAAAAAAAAAAATATTTGGCTTCTGTCAAGTCCCCTGTGACGAATTGTTTTGATCCCCTTTTACTGTTTTTTAATATATTGTTGATTTGATTTCTTCTCTCCTAACTTCATATTTCTTTACTCGACTTACATTCTTACAGCATCTGTTGCGAGAGGATTCGTTCAATGCATCGTTTCGGCTCAACAAAAAGAATAAATTAAATGCTTAAAAACAATCTTTCATTTTGACCAGTAGTCAACAAAACTGTGCTCTTACCATTTGTTTCTAAAGCCTTGAATGGACTAGCTCCACACATACATTACTGACCCGCTGACTCTATTCTGCCCCCCAGGTCCCTCCGATCCTCCTCACAACTGCTCTCAGCCCCTCATTAACGCCTCAAAACCAAACGTGACCGAGCGGTTTCTGTTTCCTGTTCCCCCGGCTCCGTAACATCCTCCCGTCCCACGTTAAGTCACGTTCCACAACTGAACATTTTAGATCCAATTTAAAGACCTACCTGTAGTTCAGTCTGAGGCTGCCCCATGGCTTCTGTCGCTTATTTTTAATCTTCTTTAACTTCCCATTTCTCCACTTGCCTTTGACTGTGTTGATCATGTCCTTTATTTCTTTCATGTTGTTAATGTGTGTAATGTAATGTGACTGGAAAGCACTTTGGGATCGACTTCTGTTGCTTTAAATGTGCTTTATAAATAAAGAGGACTTGACTGTCCTTGCGTGTGTGTTTTTTTAGGTATTGGCAAACCGAAGGGAAGAAAGCAGGCAGTCACCTGCATGTCTTTGAAGCCCAGCTCATGCAGCGTCTTCTCGTCGTAGTCTGTGGTGAGCTCGTGGCCAGAAGAGATCATCCTGACCGGTCCCATCAGCCCCCCTGCAGGAGACGAGACAGAGACAGACGTCACACACCAGCTGGCATTAAACCAGGAGGGCATACTGACAGTGTGAGACCTTTTTAATAGCGCCTGGGATGAGATGTAATGCCAACTTCACGGCAATATAATGGGAAATTAGTGTGGATTTTAAGCCAGGGGAAAAAAATAAAAAAAGTATTTACCAAGTAACGTTACCTGACTTTTAGTCTTGCTAGACCCTCCTCCACAGCGCTGCGGAGGAGGGTCTGGCTAGTCCACACAACATTTTGTACTCTGGTTAATTGGCATTTCTTTAAACCAATCACAATCGTCTATGTGCCGGACAGAGTAACGGTGCCTCTGCAAAATAGTCTCAGGAAGGAACTTGTTTTGGTGGAACATGTCAAAAAGCTGTTTTAGTCGTGCAACAGGAAACTCCGATTGGACAGATAGTCTAGCTAGCTGTCTGGATTTACCCTGCAGAGATCTGAGGAGCAGTTAACCAGAGTCCTCACAAATCAGCCGGAGGTTAGAACGCCACCACAGAGACGGAGGAAGGAGACGGAAATCTGGCCGAAAAAAAGTGACATCCAGCTGAATTTCCAGCAAAACCTGAACAATCACGGAACTGAAACGCGGTCGATATAGACTACCGGACTTTTCATAAAATGTTTTTGTGAAGTTTGTTTGTACCCTAATAACATAAAATGTATAACACATTTGTTATTTTCTTATCCTATGAAACACAAAAATACAAAATGAAGTAAATTTAAACGTTACTCGCGCAAAATATTCATTCATGACGTTACGGCATTTATTTAATCCTACAAAAAGACAAATTCTACGGAAGCCGAGAACAGCCACGGGATTTATTTTATTTGTTTTGATTTTTCATTTTTTATGGATTTTTTTGTATGCTTATTATTACGTTATCTCGTGATAACGACTTACTAATTCGTTATCTCGATATAACAAAGTTATGATAGCTCCCACCCCCTTCATTTAGAGTTTCAGATCTTACCTTCTGGGTCTCGGTTTAGATTACCTCCAGTTAAGAGCAATAGATACAGGCACTCATTTGTTCTTCTTTAAACTCAGCCCGCAGGTGTAGATAGACTTAACAATTAAATAGGGATGGGGTTGTTAAAACATGGATAGTATGATAGCTGTTGGCGATGTTGTCGATGGAATGGTGATTGGTATGGAAATGTTCTCTTGTGTTGTTAATTTCATGATAAATATTGTCAGATGGTTCTCTCAACAAGTGGCCGTCGAATGGGAGGCCTACTTGTTTATTTATTCTACTTCAGAAATGGAGCATTTCATTTTATTCTGTAGCTCTTAGGCCTATTTATTTATTAATTTATTTCATTGTATGTATTTTCTCAATACCTTGGTGTACAACTTGAATGTGTAACTTAAGTATTTTATGTTTTTCAGTTTTGCACTTGTGTCCTGTGTCTATGTCTCGCTGCAAAACCAATTGCCCTACAGGGACAAATAAAGTTTAAACAAACAAATAACAAAGTTTGTTTGAGTTTTTTTTTTTTTTTTGAGATTTTTTTTTTTTTTTTAATGGATTATTTTTTTTTTTGCCTAAGACAGCCTTCCATTTAACCCGGGGAATGTGGCTCTATAAGCGGATAGAGGTCTGTCGTTTCTCCCTCCTCTTCTCCGGGTTAAACTGAAGGCTGTTTTAATGGGATTTTTTCCAAGTATTTGATCGGAGACGAGGAGGGAGAAACGGCAGACCTCTATCCGCTCACGGAGCTCCTTCCCCGGATTAAATGGAAGGGTGTTTTAAGCAACAACAACAAAACAAAAAATAAAAAAAAAATCCATAAAAACAAAAAAATCTCGAGAAAACAAACTTTGTTATATCGAGATAAAGAATGAATAAGTCGTTATCACGAGATAACAGCGCATACAAAAAAAAATCCATTAAAAAAAAGCTGTTCTCGTCTTCCGTAAAATTCAATATCTTTAAGGACTTATTTTTGGAATATTAAATGTAGAAACATTTTTTTATGTGCGCCCGCTCTACCAACTGAGCTACCCGGCCACTAAATGTTTTTAATACTTTAAAGACCCTGCGGGTACCCTGACAGATGTTTGTTAGAAAGTGAACAGCAGCAGCGGGAGGATGTGAGCGAGCTGACCTGGGAAGTCTCCCGCCTGCCGGCCGCTCTGGCCGAACTCCTGCAGCTGAGCCTGCTGGTTCATCTGCTCCTTCTGCAGGTTCTCGTACCAGTGGGTCACCTCGGCCCGCAGATCTGCTACCTGGTCGCTGGGATACATCTCGATCGTCATCTGCAAACAAAACAAAACACAGCATCCATAAAGGCTGAAAGTACTGATGTAACAGGTTAATATTTACGTACAAATAAAAAAAAAAAAAAAGAACAACCTTGGTTTAAAAGATCGGATTTCTATGACAAATATAAGCTGGCGTGATATTCACCGTCCGCCTCTGAGTTGATTAGGGCTGGGTTTGAATTTTCCGATTCAAATCGATTTTTTTTTATTTTTTTTAAATTTGAATCATCCAATATTGATTCATAAAATCCAAAATCAATCTTTGTCTGCATCATTTGAGGAAGAAGAAGGAATCCATCGGTACCAACTATGTCATGCTTGCTTGTCAAGAAGGGGGGTTAAACAACGCTCCGAAAGGTAGGCTACATTTTGGCGAGGGAAAACCTGGCATGGCCATTTTAAAAGGCGTCCCATGACCTCTGACCTCAAGATATCTGAATTAGTGTCACTAAACACTGACTGTAGAGCTGCACTCCATTGTGTGTTCATGTTAAAGCTATAGTGCGTAGTGGCCGGGTTGGCTCAGTGGTAGAGCAGGCGCACATATACTGAGAGGTTTATGCCTCGACGCAGAGGTCCTGTGAGTATTTCCTGCATGTCTTCCCCCCCTTCTCTCTCTCTCTTTCTCTCTCCCCACTTTCTCACCTAGCTGTCCTGTCAAATTAAAAGCGGTAAAGCCCAAAAAATAATCTTTAAAAAAAAAAAAAAAAACAGTGTGTAGTTTCTGTCGCCCCCATGAAGAATTTCACTGTCTGTCTACTGTCGGCACGTCCACATGATACAAGCCTTACGTGATCATGTGATCGCGCACCCCCCCCCACACCTGCTAGTAGCCACGGAGGACACGGAGGATTAAAAAAACACGAAGAGGTAATTATCTTCCTTCGAGTTTCTGCGCGGGAAAGTCGCCGGACGCAAAACAATCTTCTGAACGCAGTCGCACTGAGAAACACAAAGAGAGTTGTGTGGAGCAACTCGATGTTCATTAATATCAAAAAGTTACACATTAATCAGTCCCTCCAGAAAAAGGTTTTTTTTTTGTGATTGTTGCGGGCAAAAATTCTTGATTATGCGGCACGTTTTCTTAAAAAATGCGATGGAATATGCGGGATATTTATGCAGTTTTATGCGATGAAATTGCGGGAACTTGCAAGAACTGTGGTTTGATGAAACAGAGAAAAGAAGTGATTCCCCCAACACCGTGTTCTCACTAGGCGAAATTACATCACTTCATAACGTTCCCATGGCAACAGGGGAAAATGGCTGCTCTTGTGTGAAGTAAACGCAACATTTTTCATCTTTCTGCTGAGATATATGTGACTTTTTTGCAACTAATATGCGGACTTTGGCTGATTATGCATTGAATTCTGGGATCGCATAATCGCGTTTTTCTGGAGGGACCGATTAGTTTTATTTAGGGCTGAAACGATTCATCGAGTTACTCGAGTAACTCGATTCGAAAAAATGCTCGAGGAAAAAACTCTGCCTCGAGGCCTCGTTAAATTCCTATGAAGCGCGCCGTACGCGCAGGGATCTGATTGTTCCACACGGACCGTTGTTCAGGATGCACACCACTAGCGCGTGAATTTAGTTGGCGCGATGGCGGAGAGTACAGTTACCCATAAACGGCAGCGTATGTCTAAAGTTTGGGATCATTACGTTCTAAAAAAGGAAGAGAAGAAGGTGCAATGTGTCTACTGCAAGAAAGACCTGGCATACAACAGCAGTACAACTTCAATGATTCAGCACCTGAACCGCAAACATCCACTCCACTCTGCTTCCCACTCTGCTTCACCGAGCGTCGCTGAAACAAGGTAACGTACGTAGCCTAAGCCTATACATTGATGTTCGCTGATTTTAATCACATACTGTATTTGTAGCGATGTCGTGATGCGGTTTGACTAGATATGATGTTTAGCTTTGATGTTTTTAAGTTGTAAACTTATTCACGTTCAATTGCAAGAGAGTATAGCCTAAAAAAAAAAACCTTCACACACACACGCACCCTCGTATCTCACTCTTCCTCATGCACGGCACGCCTGCACACACACACACACACACACACACACACACACACACACACACTTACTCTCTCTACCTCATCTAGGAACATTTTGTTTGTTTTGAGATTACAGCTGAAAAAGTCTGATTCTTATTTAGAATGGTTTTATTTACATTTATTTTTTGTATAAATTGTATACATTGTGTACCTGTTTGGCTTGATATTTTATATTCATTTTTTGTTCTCAGGTGGGTAATTTGCAGAAGGTGCAATCCTTTTTTGTAATGTATTAAGAAGACAAAACTAAGGCCAAATGGTGTTTATTATTTAAGTTTGTATTCATAGTTTTACATGTTATACATGTTTTACAGTAAGTTGACTTAATTGTATTGTTATACAATTGTTGGCACATGGCACTGGCACTTATAAATTATAAATTGCAATAAATGGGCCTAGTTTTGGAGCCAAATGTTGGAGTTGCAATAATAAATAAAGTTTTTTTGAGAAATAAAAGCCAAATGCTTGATCATTTTACAGCCACATCATTTTCGTTATGCGTTATTTGTTTTGGTTGTTTAAAAACGCAAAAAAAAAATCCGATTAATCGATTAATCGATCGATTAATTTCGATATTAACCGATTACAAAAAGAATCGTTAGCTGCAGCCCTAGTTTTATTCAATTTCATAGCATTTAAAAAAAAAAAAAAAAAAAACTGCTTTTTTTTTTTTTTTTTTAGAAAAGAACGTTGAAAAAAGTGACAAAAATGTCGGGAAAAGCTTCAAAAACGTGGGGGGAAAAAAAACACAAAAACGTCAAAAAGGTGCAGAAAAAAACGTTGAAAAAGCAACAAAAAGTGTTCTCACTAGGCAAAATTACATCTCTTCATAACGTTCCCATGGCAACAGGGGAAAATGGCTGCTCGTGTGTGAAGTTAACGCAACATTTTTCAACTTTCTGTTTCTATGTGACTTTTTTGCAACGAAAATGCGGGGATTATGAAATCATGCAAGCCCCGCATATTTTGCGCGAAAATCGGCAATTTATGAGGGGAAAGTGCGTCATATTCGAAAAAAAGCGCCCCCCCCCCCCCCCACATAAATATGCAGACTTTGGCTGATTATGCGTTGAATTATGCGATCGTGTTTTTCTGGAGGGAACGAATAATGCAACTGCTAACATTAATACTTCTAATAACGCAGCAGGTTAGAGGGAACCTCGTACAATTGTAGAATCTCTTTCACGTCCAAGCAAAATTGTTTTCTCAACCGAAATATCCCCAAATCAACATTGAATCGGAAATCGAATCAAAATCGGGCCCTTGTGAATGGCGATGCCCCAGCCCCGGAGCTGATGTCATTTAAATGTGTAGACGCTGAGAAGTTGTGACTTTGGAGGCAAAGCATGCAGCTAGAATACACTCGTTTTCACCGGGACTGTCAAACAAAGACGTAAACAACAGAATGTGAATGATTATTTAAGCATATATAAAAAGAAAAAGGACTTTAATTAATTAAAACATCCATGACAGCATTTCCTAATTGGAAGCTTTAATTTCCAAATTGCACACAAAAAAGAAAGAAATAATTAAGACATACAAAGCATGGAGGATGACTATTTTTCAGCTAGGGCAGAAACGGTGTGTAAATTCGCGCCGAACCGCCACCGGAGAGAAGGGGGGGGGGGGGGGGGGGGGGGGGGAGCGGTCCGACGCACGCAGCCGCACACACACAACACACGGTGTAGATTGATGCACGTAATGTGGAACCAAACAAAAAAATCACAGTGGGTAAAATGTTACCTCGGTCCCCAGCAAGAGGATTGTGTCTGTCTTTGACACTTGCAGCTCTCCTGTCTGTTCAAAGTAAATGAAAAGAAACGGATCCTTATGCATTTGGGGTTGATTCCGCTGTACCGAACTCGCACCGACACGTGACTTCTGTGCTCTGTTTACACCCCCATCTTCAGCAGATTATTGTTGATGACCCTCATGAGCATAACAACACACAATATACTATATATTCTTTCTACTTCTAGTACTTCTTCTTAGCCTCCCTGTTTCCCAATCAAGTGTGTAAATGTGCAACTTCAGCAACCTATAAAAAACGCCCTTCGGGTGATGCACTGGTAACGTTTCAGAGCAACAAGTCGGATGTAGATTTGTCACCTTGTCAGGAAGGCCGGCGGGCTGACAGACGATCCTGAGCGGCAGAGACTGTTTGTCGCTCAGAGCCTTCAGATGGCTGCTGATTCCCGTCCCCTCGATCTGCCACTGCCGCAGGTGGTACGCAAACCTGACGGGGGGAAACAACGTGTCGTTGAGCAACCACCGGGATCGTGTAACGATCGTATACAATCCGGAGATTGTTGGAGTTAAGTGTGCGCACCTGCGTCGAAAGGCCTCCAGGTGCGTTTTGAGCATGAGCAGCCCGCGCTCGATGCTGGTCAGGCTGGAGTGGGCGTCCTTCTCCAGGTTGGCCGAAGCCATCAGCAGACTCTCCATACACTTCCTGATGAACTCCTGCTCCTTCTCCAGGCCCGTCTTACCAGCTGGAGATGTCGACAAACAAAAGACATGACGCAGGATGGTACGCTTTTAATTCATCTTTTAAATATGTGATTTTTTTGGGGTCTAAAATTGCTTGACAAGTGTACAATTTTCAGTATGTTTGAGCCGCCTTCAATGCACTGGTGGCCAGTACCACTCACACAGCGACACACAAACACAAGGGATGTAACGGTTCATACACATTGTTTCTTTTGTTTGTCTCTTTTTTGTGTGTGTGTGTGTGTGTGTGTGTGTGTGTGTGTGTGTGTGTGTGTGTGTGTGTGTGTGTGTGTGTGTGTGTGTGTGTGTGTGTGTGAAGTTGTGTGTGTGTGTATGAAGTTGTGTGTGTGTGTGTGTGTGTGTGTGTGTGTGTGTGGGGGGGGTGAATGATGGAGGGTTAACTAACCGTTGATGTAGTAGGAGTTGATGTACTGGATGGCGGCGCGGCTGATATCAGCAGACTGAGCTCTCAGAGCGATCCCCCACAGCTGGTCCATCCCACACAGCTGGAGACACACACACACACACACACACACACACACACACACACGTCTGTGGGTTAACTGTCTGTCTACTCTGACTTAACTGAAGGATAAGATGAGCACTTGTAACATGTCAGCATAGCATAGATCACCAGATTGTCTACACACTGTTTAAAGTTAGGGTAAGTAAGCCATTAAAAGGTTTATTTAAATACTGGTTATACAGTGTGACGTTCAGAGGAGTTTGTTTACCTCACAGCTGGAGGCGTTGTCCAGAGCGCTAGTGGCGAGGCGGGCTAAGTTACACAGGTGTTGAAAGAGGTTGAGGCCCGTCATGCTGATAGTCTCCGGCTTCAGCTGGGGCATCTGATGACACACGCGCGCGCACACACACACACACGCGCGCACACACACACAGTTACATTAACACACACACACACACAGACAAACTGACACCAACACACAGCCGCTCCAGTAGAGCTGTCTTGTGTTTCTACTCTAATCTGAGCAAAACTGTCTCTTATTTAACTCATTTCTACTTCTCTTACCGTCGCCTGGATGAATTAGCTGAGGACAAAACTTATTTGAAGCAGGCTTCACAGCAGATGATTGACACCTCTACTTTTGACAACTGATGAAACATGAAAACACCCGTTTTTAAAACCAGGATATATGGTGTTTACAGGGCCCACTTTTGTTTATTCCTAGGATTGCGAAGGCACGACTGGCCCTACTCTCCCTCTGATTGGCTAGTGCTCGTTGCCTTCAACGGATTAGTTAGGGTAAGAATGTATATCTGTGACTGAATGTATGTATGGATATGAATGGAGGAATTAATGCATTTTTATAACTGCATGTATGGATATTTATGAATGGATAAATTAATGTTTATTTATGACTGAGCGCATGGACGCTTATGGACGTAAGAAGCCGTGTTTGTAAGACATGTATGGGAGAACAGAAGCATGTAGGAAGGATGGCTTTTTTGCACAAGGATATAAAATGGTAATTTGTAATTCGCACAGCTCTTTGAGTAGCCCAAATGTTTACTGTACATTTGTCTTTCAACTGTTTTAACCCTGTGCTTGTCGTGTGTCTTTGTTGTAACTCTTGCTAAGGCTAATAACAAAGATACTTTGACTTTGAATGTCAAGTTAAGCCAATCAGAGGCAGAATAGGGCCGGACATGCTTTCGGCATCCTGGGAAAACAAAAATACTCTCTTACAGTACATGCACAACCCATAACCAGGATTCCCGTGCGCATGTACGGTAAATGAACTAATTGATGCAACTTGCCGAGTAAAGAACATTCAAAATGCCTAGATACGTCACAATTTCCAGGAGCAGAGGAAAACCCTACGACTGAAACAACTGTACATTGTTGTGCGTTTGTTTCGCCTCCTCGCTCCTACCTTCTCCAGGAAAAGGTGTTTGTAGGTCTCCATGCCCATTGCATGCTGGTCCTTGCTGCGGACCTGATTGAGGAACCAGTGCAACGCGTCGTCGTAGCACTCGGCGTCCTCCACCAGGCAGTGCCACAGGATGTCCACCTGCTCCAGACTCAACCCTGAGAGACGGAAACACACGCTCGCGCAATTACACACACAGGAGCTACATCAGATAAGACAGACTCCACCGTTTCTGTACTTAAGATAACTCATCTCTCCCTGCTTCTCCCAATGGATTACTTGGCATCCCTCAAGCTACCAAATCAGTTCCCCTACATGGGGTCCGGACCTCAAAAGAGTCCCGAGTAACAAGGACTAGAAGACAAATAATCCATGTAATGCAAAGTTAAACGTTTGATTTTCCTGTAAAAAAAAAACACTGGATACTTTTATATCTTCAGGCATCTATAATCTGGAAAGGAAATATCACTCTGGCTGGACTCCCACTGCGTTACTGTAACAAGAGGCTTTCCTTGTGTGTAAATTCGATGGTGTATGGTGTATAAATACATAGTTTCTGATACTTTCTATTACACTCAAAGACTCTTCATACATCTGAGAGATCAAAAACAAAGAATTGAGCAAACATTGGGATTTAAAATGCAACATTGAGCTACAAAGAAACGGGATGAATCGGACAAAAATAAAAAATATCTATTGCCCCCTGGTACAGTACGTTAATGTTCTGCTGAAGTAAAAAGGTACAACACAGGTTTGTGGCACTATCTTTGTGGGGACCCGTCATTAACATAATGCATTCCCTAGCCCCTTACCCTCACCTTAACCATCACAGCTAAACGCCTAACCTTAACCCTTACCCTCACCTTAACCATCACAACTAAATGCCTAACTTTTACCCTTACCCTAACCTAAACCATCACAACTAAATGTCTAACCTTAACCCTTACCCTAACCATCACCTAATTCTAACCCTAATCCTAAAACCAAGTCTTAACCCTCAAACAACCCTTTAAACATGTGGGGTCCAGCATTTTGGACCCACAAAGCTGTCGGGACCCCACAAGTATACTGTACTCCCGGTTTTTGGACCCCACGAATATAGTTAAACAAGACCACACACACACGCACATGCGTACACACACACACACACACACACACACACACACACACACACACAGCAGTGTTCTCAGTGGCGGAAGCTCAGGTTACATAACGAGGTCTATTTTAGCAGCTTTCCCCAAAGAGACTCAAAGAGAAACCAAACACACATTAAGAGTTTATTTCTCTCTTAGGAAAACACACCCATGCGCAGTGTGTAGACCTGTTTCTGCACATTTACCCCAAAATCACATCCACGTTTAAATTGCTGCTTGTTATCTTTCAAAGCAACTTGAACCATTTTGAGTTGTTAATGCGATTTTCCGTTTCCCTGGGAACTCGTTTCACCACAGCATCAAACTTGCAAAGACTTGCAAAGGGCTTAGTAAGGTTGCACACAGCAAACATCAGGGGATTACACGATTATGATTATTACTGGAAGAAAAAAACAGGGACATTGTATCGCTAAATATACGCTGCAATGTTTGTTTTCAATGTTTTTCGTTATGCTCTGCGCCCCACAAATGAAATGCGCTGACCTCTATTGTAATAGGGTGGCATCAAACATAAACAGATACCACCTGTAGAACTAGATATAACACACAATAGGTGATTTATTTTAATGATTTGGATGAACTAAACCTTTAAAGGGTAACGGCCGGGTTTTTTTTTCCCCCAACCTGGACCCTATTTTCTTGTGTTTTTTGTGTCTAAGTGAGTGATGGGAACAACAATCTTTGACATTGGTCCAGTATTAAGAGAGATCGCTGCAGTCGGCAGCAGAGAAACAAGCTACGATGTGAGTTAATAGGACAATTGTCCAGCTTGTGTTTACCTTTACAAAAGTTCTCGTTTTGCGGCTGACAGACTCAGATTAATATTCTAAGTGTCTGACAACATTATGAAAGGATCCCTTCAGAGATAGACCTTTAAAACCTCTTTGAGACCTTTCTGTTTAACCAGAAACAGCTCTAAAGTCACTAGCGCTAAACCCACCAGACTCCATTTAAAAAAGCAATACTTTTAGCGTGTATAGAGCCAGCATATTCTCACATGTAAATCAGTAAACTATGTGTTTATTTCAACCAGAACTAGAGTTGTGATGGTTGGAAAAGTGGAAAGACGATCCAAAACGGCTTTTCATAGTTTTATTATGTTCCTGTTGACTTTGAATGAAGTGTTTTTTATGATGCTAAAATTACTGTTTATTTACATGGAGTCTGGTGCGTTTAGCAAACTCAATTCCGCGGATGTTTTTATGTCTAACAGAAAGGTCGACCTCCTTAGAAATCCTTTCCATAATGTTTTCAGACACTTAGAATATTAACCCGAGTCTGTCAGCGGCAAAACCAGCACTTTTGTGAAGGTAAAAACAAGCTGGACAATCTCCCTATTAACTTACATTGTAGCTTGTTTCTCTGTCATAACCATTTAAAAAAGTTAACACAGTGTTGATGTCAGTCTTTGTGACAGTTATGATGTCAGCCGTATGCATGCTCCTCCAAATTACAGCTTTCATTCTCGGCGTGTAAAAGTATCTTTAGCTTGTGAACCACTTTTTGCTGATTTTTTTTTTTTAACTCCAGACTAGTTCTCTGAGCAGAAGAACAGAAGTTGACTCTTACTGAAGTGGTCAGGAGATCCCAGTGTGGAGAAGACACAGGTTAGGAACTGCAGACGGACCTGGACCTCCGCACTGTGGCTGTACCTGCAACGACACAGCGAAGAAAAGACGAGTCCGTGTTAGTAGGGACAGTTTTTATGAGGAGGAAAGTTTATTATCTGACTGAAATCCATCATGTTCAGACAGATAAACGTCTTTGTTGCTGCTCTCTGTGTGATCTTGTGTCCAAGAAGTGTTCTACTGTTCAGAAATGATTGGAATAACCAGAAGGAAATATTATTATTTAATATGTGTACTGAAGGGTGATACCCATTATTAGTAGTAAATGAAAACGATTACTGATATTTGGACCCATTATGCATTTACAGTGAAACGTTCATTTTATTTAAGCCCAGTTCAGACCAAAGATTAGCGACGAGACGAGTTGAAACTTGCAACGAGTCGGTCTGCAGCGTTCTGACAGCTGCCAGTTCACACCAATGAGACGAGACGAGACGGCGTATCGTCTCCATAACAACGCCTCTTTGTACTTCCGTTCTAACTTGAGACTTTTAGGCTTTTTGTAGCTGAATATACCATTTGTTTTGTCTTAAAGGAACACGCCGACTTATTGGGACATTAGCTTATTCACCGTAACCCCGACAGTTAGATAAGTCGATATGTACCCTTCTCATCTCCGTGCGTGTCGTAACTCTGTCTGACGGCTCCACCATTAGCCTAGCTTAGCACAGCTCCTGGAGGTAACTGGCTCCATCTAGCCTAGCTTAGCACAGATCCTGGAGGTAACCGGCTCCATCTAGCCTGGCTTAGCACAGATCCTGGAGGTAACCGGCTCCAACTAGCCTGGCTTAGCACAGATCCTGGAGGTAACCGGCTCCATCTAGCCTAGCTTAGCACAGATCCTGGAGGTAACCGGCTCCAACTAGCCTGGCTTAGCACAGATCCTGGAGGTAACCGGCTCCATCTAGCCTAGCTTAGCACAGATCCTGGAGGTAACCGGCTCCATCTAGCCTAGCTTAGCACAGATCCTGGAGGTAACCGGCTCCATCTAGCCTAGCTTAGCACAGATCCTGGAGGTAACCGGCTCCATC
The DNA here is from genome assembly GCA_023631565.1 of Gymnocephalus cernua. Lineage (NCBI taxonomy): Eukaryota > Metazoa > Chordata > Actinopteri > Perciformes > Percidae > Gymnocephalus > Gymnocephalus cernua. Next base: position 39,843,559 of record CM042427.1, on the reverse strand, counting down.
TAGCCTAGCTTAGACCAGATCCTGGAGGTAACCGGCTCCATCTAGCCTGGCTTAGCACAGATCCTGGAGGTAACCGGCTCCATCTAGCCTAGCTTAGCACAGATCCTGGAGGTAACCGGCTCCATCTAGCCTAGCTTAGCACAGATCCTGGAGGTAACCGGCTCCATCTAGCCTAGCTTAGCACAGATCCTGGAGGTAACCGGCTCCAACTAGCCTACTGCTCCGAGTAAGTGACAAAATAACGGCAACATGTTCCTATTTACATGTTCATGCATCTCTGAGAGCAGAGCTGCAAGCGTATCACTCCGCCCAAGTAGCACTGCTTCCCTTTCTGAGAATATAGTTCCCAGTTTGTATACAGTTAGAAGATGGCTGTGTCTCAAGTGACATTGTTATTTGTACACGCTGTGACTATACAAATCACAACATGTAAATAGGAACAGACACAGAGCTGTAGCCGAGCCAAAGCAGAACCCTTTCTAAGTCGTTAACTTTAAAATCGGTTATCAGGCAAATAAAACGCTGACGCAGGTAACCTGCAAACTGCCAAAATGGGCCGACAACCAGCCAGGGCCCGCGATGGGTCTCTCCCTGGTAGTGATGACAGGTTGGACAGACTTACAGTGCAAACTTGTGCAGGTGTTCCCGGACTTCCTGGATGTAGTGCTGCAGGTTGTCGAAGAACAGCTTCATCATGTGCAGCTCCTTCTCGGCCCACCTGACGGAACCGACACACAAATCAGCACCGCACGCGTGAAACCAGACGGCTCCCTCTTCATTTCATTTAAAAAGTATATATATATATATTCACTTTGTTTAACTTTCGGGTCAACACAACCCATTTTTATATCAGAATTATGGGTTTCTTTGAACCAAATCGCCCCAAAATAACTACTAACAATGAATGCGTGGATGCACGTCGTATGGAAGCCATGCAACATTCTCGGCAGGTAAAATTGACGATTACTTTCATTGAATGTTTTATTTTTTTCAATTTTATAGAATTTGAAATAAACAGTGAGCCACTCAACATCCTCTGATCTTAACTTAACTATCAGTCAAAAATAATCCACAATTTCTGTTTTTTTCAACAACAAAAAAAAAATAGGTATTACGTCATTTCAATTATGCTTATTGACCCTGTATGTAAAAAAGCATCGAAAAAAAGTGACAAAAATGTTTCAAAAAGCGTCAAAAAACGTTGGATATAAAGAACTTTGAAAACGGGTCAAATTTGACCCTATAGGACAACACGAGGGTTAAAGTACACCAGCTGAAAACGTTACTTACATGGTGATCCAGTGAGTGTCATAGCTGGAGCCAAACTGCTGGAAAGTGCCAAAAAGTTTGGGTAGTAGACGCAAGGAAACCACAACAGACCTGAGAGGGGCAGACGAGAAGATGAGAGTCAAACACAAGAACAAAAGAAAAGAGAGAAAATTCAACATTGACATCGATCGATCGATCGGCTTTTTGCTGGCGCTAAACCTGCACAAATACAACAAAAAGAAAGCGCGTTATTCTCAAATCAACCCACGAGTCTTCATGCAACATATCCAAGATGTTACATAAAAGTATAGTTTTTAATGAAATAATAGACTATGTCCATAATTTAATGAAATAACGTCACTTGAGACACAGCCATCTTCTAACCGTATATAAACTGGGAACTATATTCTCAGAAAGGGAAGCACTGCTACTTGGGCGGAGTGATACGCTTGTAGCTCTGCTGAGCACTACTTGGGCGGAGTGATATGCTTGCAGCTCTGCTCAGAGCTTCCCTTTCTGAGAATATAGTTCCCAGTTTATATACAGTTAGAAGATGGCTGTGTGTCATGTGACCTTGTTATTTGTACACGCTGTGACTATACAAATCACAACATGTAAATAGGAACATGTTGGCGTTATTTTGTCACTTACTCGGAGCAGCAGGCTAGTTGGAGCCGGTTACCTCCAGGATCTGTGCTAGGCTAAGCTAACGGTGGAGCCGTCAGACAGAGTTACGACACGCACGGAGATGAGAAGGGTACGTATCGACTTGTCTATCTGTCGGGGTTACGGTGAATAAGCTAATGTCCCAATAAGTCATCGTGTTCCTTTAATGAATTTCCGGACAATTATCGCCGTTAGCTTGGACGCTAACTGCCATTTTGACCAATTAACATTTACGTCTTGTCAACCAATGGAAGGCTGGTCCGTCATTGCAGATGAAACAAAGATCGTATATAGTGAACTTGAAGGCCGACAAGATGGACTTTGGTTTTGGCAACGTGTGATCCAGCGATTCTGCAAAAAGACGCAAAAAACAGGGCAAGTTGCACTAAGCTGCAAAACGTTATGGCCATGTTTGCGCTGTTATATAATTTGCGTAATATCTTTTATAAAATGGGACATTGAGCCGAGGAAGATAGCTGCTGCAAGTGTTGCACAATCACGTTGCTATCGGCGGCCACGTCCGTTCTTTGTGAATTCGCTTGGCTGAAGTGTTCTGGAAACATTAGTTTGTTGCTGTATGAGCAGTTTTTTTTTTGTTTTGTTTTTTTTACACAGGTTTACTTTGTATTTGGTAGACGGGGTCCTAAAAGATGTTATTTCTGCTTTTTTTGTTGTTTTTATGACAAAGCCATAACAGCAGGTTCATGTTCAACATGTTCAGATACAGTTCCACGCAGCTTTTCAGACATCTGCCACATTCTCTGAGAGGTTTTTTTGTTTGCAGAAATGATTGAATCCAGTGGGGATCCATGAATAATAATAATAAAAAAAAATAAAAATAAAAAAAATCACGTGTCACTCTTACCTGTGGTGGGCCAAGTTGTCAAGGCAACCCTCGATGAAGCGCATTCGGATCTGTCTGTCGGTGAACCAACAGACGAGCGAACACAACAGCTTTTCTGCTTCGTTAATCAGACCCTCCGACAGATGAATCTACACACACACACACACACGCACGCACACACACACACACACACACACACACACACACACACACACACACACACACACACACACACACACACACACACACACACACACACACACACACACACACACACACACACACACACACACACACACACACACAAATAAAACACGAGATCAAACGGAGGCTGTCGGGAACAAAGAAAACTAAATGTTGCAGCATTTGACTTGTGCTGTATAGAGAAAGCGGCGTCTGTATCGATAAAACCCCGACGCTGCCCATCTCCATCTACAAAGAGAGCTTTTGAAGTCGTACCGCGTCCTCGTCCTGCACCAGGTCCCACAGCAGAGTGTTGCCCTTCTTACAGACGTTGTCCAGGTTGATGTCAGTCACAGCGTGGCTGCCGGAGTACTGATGCTTATGGACGGACGGACCTGCAGAGATACAGAGCGCTCGCAAAAATCAGCTTTCCCGTTTCTTTGGCAGGGTGATATTTATTTAGTCTTTTGGGATTTAACACAAAAAAAACACTGACAGTGAAAGCAACCTGTTGTAGTGGCTCAATATAAACTTTTCAAGGCGCCCGGTGTGGCTCACCTTGCACCAGGTGCTCGTGGTAGATGGAGGCCAGGTTGGGGAGGTGCTGCTGGAGGTGGGAGCTGAGCTCAGCGTGGGAGTTGATCTGGACCAGCTCTTCCTCGCAGCCCGACTCCTCGCCGTCAAAGTCGGCCATGTTCTTCTCCGACTTGGCGCTGACCTGGGAGCTGCTGCAGCTCACGTCGTCCGCACTCAGCATGTCCTCCACCATGGGGCTGACGGAGGGCCGAAGGGTTTTTATTAAAAATGAGGCAGACAAGCAGATCCATTAAAGATCAAAACATCTTCGTCACAACTGCAGAAGCGGGATGCTTATGCTAAGAGGGTTAGCCGACCCTAGTTAACCAAGAATTAGTCTTGACCGCAGCGCTGCGGAGGAAGGTGTGGCTGGTCCACACAACATTCAGGGATGGGAGAAAGACGTGCTCTGGTTTATCGGCATTTCTTTAAACCAATCATTCCGACAAGCACGCAAACAGTCAGTTCGCCATCTGGGAGGCGTGAACATACTTTCTGTGGACAGCTGCGGACCGGCGCCCGTCGTCGCGCAGCCCCGATGTTCCGCGCATCGTCACGGACACGTGCAGCGGTTCCATGGCGTGCACGTCCGAGCTCGTCTCCACGTCAACCACCTGGTTATCAGCTGTGTGTCCGCCTGTCATACTCTGTGCGTGAGAGGCGGCTGGTTTAACCCGCCAGTCCTCACAGTGGGAGTCCGCCACAGCGGCACACGTCACGTAGTTCTCCGCCGTGAGCGCAGTCCAGCAGAAAGCCACGAGCGGTGAAAAAAAGCGCAGCTTAAAACGCAACTTGCTAGTGCAAAGTTAGCACTAGCAAGTTAACTAGAAGCTTAGAAATATACTGTATAGCCTATTTTTCTTTTCAAATGCAAAGAAAAAATTGCAATAACTTCTTATTTATGTTTTACTATAATATTGTTTTTAACTGTTTAACCGATTGAACAGCTTTAAAAATCGGTCAAAATTCTTATGGTCGGTTAAATGGTTAATCGTCAACATCCCTATTGCAGAACAGTGTTTGAATACAAAGGCGACATTACCATTGTTGTCCACGACACTTTTTACAGTAACAAAAGTCAGATTTCCATGAGAATATTCTCGGTCTCCAGGAGGCTAGACCCTTTAAACTCGCACCACCATGAATTTGGCCTCGCCCGCCACGATGATGCGACACGTGTCACGATATCGTCGACGAGGGCTGGCGGGTTGAAGTGTCCGTTCTAGGAGCATTTCAGAGACACGCACGGACGACACGGATGGAAGAAGAGGTAGAGACTGGCTCGGACCACTGTGGACTTGGATTCGTGTGGGTCGCACAAGCAGGTCTAGGAAAAGTGTCTGCTGTGTGCCACAACAACGCAAGGAACACCGCGGCCGCACGACCTGCACAAGCACGCAGCTCTACGTGGTGGCGGAGCGCAGAAAGTATGTCCGAGTGTCCTGGACGGGTGAACTGGGACTCCCGTTGCCTGCATGACTCGATCAGCGTTTCCTCTATGCTGATGTTGCAGTGGCGGCTCGCCATGGCAAAATGTCTGCCGCCACGGTATCACAAATAGGGCAGACGCACAATGTAGTTGCCTTTTAAATTATCCTCCTCAGGTTGCAATTCAACAACAAGTAGTGTAATATAATATTCATTGGAAATAGCCTATATAGTCATAGATGTAATGATAGTAAATCAGTCCCTCCAGAAAAACGTGATTATGCGATCGCAGAATTCAATGCATAATCAGCCAAAGTCCGCACATTTTTTCAAATACGCCGCACTTTCGCCGCATAACTTGCAGATTTCCGCGCAAAATATGCGGGGCTTGCATGATTTCATAATCCCCGCATTTTCGTTGCAAAAAAAGTCACATATATCTCAGCAGGAAGTTGAAAAATGTTGCGTTTACTTCACACAAGAGCAGCCATTTTCCCCTGTTGCCATGGGAACGTTATGAAGTGACGTAATTTCGCCTAGTGAGAACACGGTGTTGGGGGGGAATCACTTTTTTTTCTCTTTTTCATCAAACCGCAGTTTTTGCAAGTTCCCGCAATTTCATCTCATAAAATTGCATAAATATCCCGCATATTCCATCGCAGTTTTTAAGAAAACGTGTCGCATAATCAAGGATTTTTGCCCGCAACAATCACAAAAAAACTCTGCGTTTTTCTGGAGGGACTGGTAAATAGTTGTGTTATATTACACGGACAGACCTGCCCCCACTGCTAAAAAAACACTGTGAATGGTTAATGATGATCGGTTATCTATCATCATTAACCATCGCTAAGAGAAAAAAAACTCTAAATTAGCGTCCGTGTTTTTACAGTAACACAGACCTCCATGAAACTCGCTGTGAATATTTTTTTTACAGTTTACAGAGGTCAGACCCTGTCATCTCGCGCCCCCATGAATTAGGCCTTACCCTTCGTGATGGTGGTGGTGATGGTGGTGATGGTGGTGGTGCTGGGGGCCGATGAAGCGCCGGCAGTTAAAGAGCTCGCTGCCCATGGCCTCTCCCAGGAAGTCCCCGGGCCGCGGCAGGCACGGCGGCTCCTGAGGCCCCTGGACCATCTGCGAGGGGCCGACGTCTGGCGGCTGCTGCTGCTGCTGGGGCTCCATCCCGTCGGGCCGAGCGGACGACGACGCCGAACAGGCGTCCAACATCCTCATCCGGCCCTCCAGGGACGTCGACGCCGCTGTCGCCATGACGGCAGAAGTCTCCGGGTTGAAGGGGAGAACCTTGGGCTTGGCCCCGCCCCCTGAACCACTGGGGCCCGGCCCCTCGCCGAGCGCCTCGCCCGCCTTCCTCTTCCTCGACTCCGTCTGCTCCCTGGGCTCCTTCTGCTGCCCGCCTTCAGCGGCCGAGCGGCTCCCCTCGTCTTCGTCCTCTTCGTCGTCCTCGTCATCCTCCTCGTCGTCTTCCTCTTCGTCGTCGTCGTCCTCCTCCTCCTCCTTCAAGGCCTCGCTGTCCGCCATGTCGTCCGAGTGCATCTCGCTGCCAGGGCTGCCGGCTGATTGGCTGGCTCGGCTGGAGGCCGCTTCGTTGCTAGAAGCCTCGCTGCGGCCGCTGCTGCTGCCCGGCCCGCTGCTGCCTTCCTCCACGCTGTTGGCCGTCTCATCGGAGCTGCCCTGCATCGACTCCTGAGGAAACAACACGATGATTTTGAATCACTTGTGTGAGGATTCAAAAGGGGTCAGTTCCCACAGTCCTATGTTCCCACAGCCCCATGTTCCCACAGCCCCATGTTCCCACAGCCCCATGTTCCCACAGTCCTATGTTCCCACAGCCCCATGTTCCCACAGCCCCATGTTCCCACAGCTCTATGGTCCCACAGCCCTATGTTCCCACAGCCCAATGTCCCCACAGCCCCATGTTCCCACAGCCCTATGTTCCCACAGCTCTATGGTCCCACAGCCCAATGTCCCCACAGCCCAATGTCCCCACAGCCCCATGTTCCCACAGCCCCATGTTCCCACAGCCCCATGTTCCCACAGCCCCATGTTCCCACAGCTCTATGTTCCCACAGCCTTATGTTCCCACAGCCCTATGTTCCCACAGCCCAATGTCCCCACAGCCCCATGTTCCCACAGCCCCATGTTCCCACAGCTCTATGTTCCCACAGCCTTATGTTCCCACAGCCCTATGTTCCCACAGCCCAATGTCCCCACAGCCCCATGTTCCCACAGCCCTATGTTCCCACAGCCCAATGTTCCCACAGCCCTATGTTCCCACAGCCCCATGTTCCCACAGCCCCATGTTCCCACAGCCCCATGTTCCCACAGCCCCATGTTCCCACAGCCCTATGTTCCCACAGCCCCATGTTCCCACAGCCCCATGTTCCCACAGCCCCATGTTCCCACAGCTCTATGGTCCCACAGCCTTATGTTCCCACAGCCCCATGTTCCCACAGCCCCATGTTCCCACAGCCCTATGTTCCCACAGTCCTATGTTCCCACAGTCCTATGTTCCCACAGCCCCATGTTCCCACAGCCCTATGTTCCCACAGTCCTATGTTCCCACAGTCCTATGTTCCCACAGTCCTATGTTCCCACAGCCCCATGTTCCCACAGCCCTATGTTCCCACAGTCCTATGTTCCCACAGCCCAATAGTCCCACAGCCCTATGTTCCCACAGCTCTATGTTCCCACAGCTCTATGTTCCCACAGCCTTATGTTCCCACAGCTCTATGTTCCCACAGCCCTATGTTCCCACAGCTCTATGTTCCCACAGCTCTATGTTCCCACAGCCCAATAGTCCCACAGCCCTATGTTCCCACAGCCCCATGTTCCCACAGCCCTATGTTCCCAGAGTCCTGTGTTCCCACAGCTCTATGTTCCCACAGCCCTATGTTCCCACAGCCCCATGTTCCCACAGCCCTATGTTCCCACATTTCTAGGACATTCCTACATTTCCCTTCAATTTAAGCCCTATCCTCCCACAAAATTGTTTAGGGTTAGGGGGATAAAATCTGATACAAATTTATGAAAAAGGAAATGCGGGAACATAGGGCCTAATTTTCAGTGAAAATTTCTTGGAAAATGTGGGAACATCGGCACGCTCCCATTCAAAACATCTCCTTTCATTTTTTTTTTTAAACTTCAGAAATGCAGCTCAAATGATTTCAGTTCCATCAGCAGTTATGTTCCAAAGGGACCGTGGATCTACATCTGCTGAGTTAATGACTGCTGAAAGGCAAAATAAAACAGCAACGATCCAAATCAGCTCGACAGAGTGTGCGTGTGTGTGTGTGCGAGTGTGCCCGTGCGCGTACCTCCGTGTCAGACAGCCTCTGCTGGCTCCTCTTGCTGCCAGACATCATCTGGTCGTCCATCTCCATGTCGCTGCCCCCGCTGTGTTGAGTGTCGCTGTTGTCGCTGCTGTCCGGACTGGCGGCCGGTGAACCTGAGACCAGACAAGAAGACTGAGAGCCGGATGGAGAACTTCCTGTGGGAAGGAAATCAAGCCCCTGCCACACAAACGTTCACAGCTGACGCCAGCAGTCGTGCTTCAAAAGGGCTGAGCAGGGAAGCATGGAAACGGTTTGCAGAACCTCATCCTTTACTTTGACAGGATGTGTCAGGATGCCTCTACGCATCCTTGGCCTCTTTGTGCTACTGGGTTGGCTCGCTGAACGGGAACCTGCCGCTTACAGTCGTCTCGCTCAGCCGGAGATGTATCTTACACTTCTGTACTTGTACTGTATTGTTATGTACTAATCTTAAATGGAGGAGTTTTTATTTGTTACAAAGCATTTTGTACTACCTGTAGCACACTCCTTTCAGGAGGCTCATAATAATAGCAGGGATCGACATAAGCCATGGCCCGATGGCCCGGGGCCAGTAAAAGAGTATGTCGGGCTAGTTGATTGGCCAGTTACTGGCCCGCACGGGCCAGTGACAGTGTCTCTCTGCTGCATCAGCAAACGTCATACTGAGTGGCGCTAAGCTTGTGAATGTTAACTAACATTTCACATTTTTACCTCACGTAATTTATAACGTTAGTTAAAATGTCAAAGAACTATGAAGCTAATGTGAGAAAGAGGGCATTCTTAGTGGAAAACACAGCAGCTACACCTGGGTGGAGAGAGGCGATCACGGCATGTAGGCCGACGGTTTCGTTTGCCGGCAATTTCCAACAAAAGCCGACCAGCCAAACCAACAAAATGCCACGCAGCTTCAAACACAATTCATTTGGATACAAGCGTTGCATTTTAGAAGAGACGGGATTGTGAAAAGCGATGTCCGCGCTGCGCACACACACTCTCTCTCTCACACACACACACACACTCTCACACACACACTCACACACACACACACACACACACACACACAAACACAGCGGAGCCCAGGTGTGCGCGTTACTTCACGCAGCACATAACTGACTGGAAACGATACCGAGGATTATTGAGCCTACTGCCGCTGGCACAGATGAACTAACGCTACAGTCGTTACTGTAAGTAGCCTACAATAAAACCTCCATGATTAAAAAGTCAATACTTATCAATATACCCACCTACCTGTTCTACAGGTATCAACATGTTTCAGTCTGCTCTGTCCACTCGCTGTGCAAACACAGCTCTACTCTGCTATTAGCGACGTTTTGCAAAAAAGCTAAAATGAAAGATGTCAGTTTGTAGTCTAACTGTTTATCTTGAACTTTGGACAAACTCTTGTAAACTTAGCTGCTGTCTTAACGAACCGTCCTCTCCGCTGGAGCGGTAACCTGTGGATGTATTATAAGACCAAAACATATACATGTGGCTACTTAATATGCACGCGAATTACGTGATCGTTATGTCCGCGTTCTTCATTCTTGATGGTGTTGCCGGTTGTATTCTTTTGCAACAACATTGTCTTATTTCAAATAAGGAATACATGATGAATGCTAGCCTGCTTATCAGTCCATTCATCATTAAAGCTGCTGTTTAACATCAACTTTTCCCTTCAGGCTCTCTGACTGTGACATTTTTACCTGACAACAGGCCTTTCTTTCTGCAAACGTTTTCCACCAATCAGGACACTGCATACTACAACAACGTTTCAGTAATCAAAGACTTTAACCATCACTCAGTGAACTGCCCCCTAATCTGGGGACTTTTTCTACTTAAGTAGCCTATCTAGTTATCGTTATGGATTATCCATGTTTTTTTTAGGAGTTTGCTTACACTAATACATGTAAAAAAATATAGCATTAATTTAGTAAGAAAGTGAAATATCAAACAAGAATATGCTTATTAGGTATAAATACAT
>CM042427.1:39828280-39830780 GCA_023631565.1 Gymnocephalus cernua | reverse complement strand
ATTTTCAGTTCATAAAAGTGATCGGTGATCGGTGATCGTCCGATACGTCTTTCAGCAATCGGTGATCGGCCCCAAAAATCCTGATCAGAGCACCCTTAATATATATCCATTTACATTTGTCTCAACAGTTACTCAGTACTTGAGTAGTTTTTTCACCAAGCACTTTTTTTACTCTTACTCAAGTAATTATTTGGATGACTACTTTTTACTTTTACTTTTGTCATATTATTCTGAAGTAACAGTACTTTTACTTGAGTACAATTTTTGGCTACTCTACCCACCTCTGGTAATCAGATTACAGTTACATTGTTGAGGATTACCTGATTACATTTTATCATGCAAACAATGCAATTTTTTTATGATGGCCCAACTATGTTTTAATTTGACAAGCAGTTCATTGGTTTGTCCACTAGATGTCACCATCACGCCGTGTCATCCAGCGCCCTTAATAGAGAGATTTTGGCCAACTCAAATCACGGGCGCCATATTGGATAACAACGTCAGATGACTCTACAGCATGGGTCTCAAACTCGCGGCCCGGGGGCCAATTGAGGCCCGTGGGATGATATTTTGCGGCCCCCCACTACTTGACGTCAAAGTTTAGCGTTAGTGCGGCCCGCGCGTTGTTCTGACACGGACCTTTTTGCTGAGTCGTTGCGTGTGCCGCGTGTGCCGCGTGTGCCCGCCATTGCCACACTTTCATTTAATTTTTTTATCACTTATGGGCTACCATAGATAGTCACATGACAGCTTCCGGCTGCGGTTAGGGTTAGTCCAGCTATAGCCACGTAGTACAACGAAGTACCAGGGGAAGTATCAACGTTAGTCACTTGGTTGAAACGTGTTGCGGAGTGACGGAAAATATATATAAATATACGCCATCGCCCAGTTCCAGTCACGTCTCTCTCAAAACGGGCCGTGAAGAGAAAGGTTGGCGACGAGCACAGGCAATTACAGTGAAAGTGGGAGACGGAATATTTTTTTTGTGGAGCACAGGGGCGCCGCTACGTGTCTCATGTGCACAGAGAAAGTTGCGGCGTACGACGAATACAACATCAGATAACGTCATTACTCAACTAGACATGCTGAGGAGTTTACAAAATACCAGGGAGGTGAGAGAAAGAACCGGGTCGCCAATCTTACAAAATGTCTACTGAGGCAACAAGATTTATTCAAGAAAGCAAACAAAGAAATACTTTTGTAGAATACTTGATGTGGCCCAGCCTGACCCTCACTCTACCTCCAGCGGCCCCCAGGTAAATTGAGTTTGAGACCCCCGTCTTAGATTTAATGTAATAATAAAGAGAAAAATAAAATGAGAATTCATTGATCAATTCTGTCGCGGTGTCTTTTACTTAAGGTGCATATTTATTGAAATGATCTAAGAGTAATCCTAAAGTAATCAGATTACGTTATATTTTTTGGGTAAACCAACTGATGACGTTACTGATTACAAAAAATTGCCATGTAATTTGTAGTCAGTAATGGATTAGATTTCAAAGCAATCTGACCCAACCCTGGTGATAAATACTGTCGGCCCCTTCGTGACGCTCCACGGAGCAACTTAACGGAGCAGAATAAAGCTGCGTACATCGGTCCGGTCTTACCTGAGCTGCAGCCCAAATACAGTCCACGTGCTGCGTGCTCAGTCGGCCCTCCGCAGCCAAAAAGTTCAGGATCACTTGGCATTGTTTGATGATCTGGAAAACACACACAAACACACACACACACACACACACTTAAGATCACCTGTGCTTCAATAAAAAAAATGACTTCTATTCTCCAGTGTTGCCCTGTATAAAGGTGCAGTAGGTACGACTTGTAAAACTACCTTTCTGTCATATATCTGCAGAAACTGACCATATGTTCCAGTAGAACTACATGAAGCAGGTCATTCCTCTGGCTCCACCTACAGCCTGGAGTGGGATTTACAAAAATCCACAGCTCCCTGTTCAGATGCACCAATCAGGGCCAGGGGGCGTGTCTTACTGCGTGTCAATCACTGCTTATACACACACACGCATTCATTCTCCCTTGTGGGGGGAGGGGCTTAGGAGACCGTTCTGGGCTTTAGCGGAAAGGGGGGGGGAGGGACTGAGAAGTTCAAATGTTAAAATGTTTTAGGTCCTGGATCTTCACAATCCTACCTACGGCACCTTTAAGTGAAGAACTTGTCACAAAAGCAATATAAATCCTGTGCATTTTTAACACAACATAACTAAAAACAACACGGTACCATCAGCTCACACCGCTGGATCAAAAGGTCTCACCTCGATGTGCAAATTTGGTCCGAATATGTGCTCCACCACGTTGTTGTGGATCAGCCAGTCAGCTAGTTCCTTCGCTATGGACCTGAGAGGACAAAGCAGAACCAAGACTATCAGAGAAGTTACACACAGGTTAACCAGAGCTCAACAAACAGAGCAGAAAACGCATCATTGTGTAGCATGTGTGTGCTGTGACACGGTGCATATTAGCTGTATATGGCTGTAAACCTACA
>CM042427.1:39758280-39820780 GCA_023631565.1 Gymnocephalus cernua | reverse complement strand
AGACATTTAGTTTGAAATCTACCTCGGTTAACCCTCCTGTTTGTCCTCGGGTCAAATTTGGCCCATTTTCAAAAAGTTTCTATAATCAGAAATTTGGGTTTCTTTCAACCTTCACAAGTCAGTCCCTCCAGAAATACGCTGAGTTTTTTTGTGATTGTCGTGAGGCACGTTTTCTTAAAAAAATGTGATGGAATATGCGGGATATTTATGCAATTTTATGCGATGAAATTGCAGGAACTTGCAAAAAACCCCCGACGCCGTGTTCTCACTAGGCGAAATTACGTCACTTCATAACGTTCCCATGGCAACAGGGAGCATGGCCGCTCTCGTGTGAAGTAAACGCAACATTTTTCAACTTTCTGCTGAGATACATGTGACTTTTTTGCAACGAATATGCAGACTTTGGCTGATTATGCATTGAATTCTGCCATCGCATAATCACGTTTTTCTGGTGGGACTGATTAGTTTTATTCAATTTCATAGCATTTAAAAAAAAAATGCTTTTTCAGCAGTGCAGCTGATGTTTCACTCAGCCTGTTCTTAAACTCATCTCGCACCCCCCCCCCCCCCTCCGAGCTCAATGAAAACGTGAATACGCTGGGAAGTTATAAGCCATCGAGTTGGCAGGTTATACGGGGACACGTTACTGCTCTCTGGGGGACAGTGACTTCATCTGCAGGAATCCCCCAAAAAAAAAAAACTCACCCAGCACAGCTTTTTTTTCCCTCTCCCATCTACAAACTGCAATATACACGTGAGCTCATAAAACACGGTTTATAATACTGCATTCCTGTCCAAAACTTTGTTATCAAACTGATTCTGATCTCTGAAAATGTTAATCTCAGAACACAAAGAGCAGCGTCGGGAGCACGGCCCCACCGAAACCGCCGTAACCATGGAGATCACGAGGCTCAGCACACTGTAATAATGTGGCCGTCGGTTTTGACAAAACAGCCAAAGAGGGCAGGAAGTGTGGACAATACTTAGCTAAACAGAGAACTGTACCCAATTCGAAGAAAAAGGTCAACACACTCGCTGAACATGAACCGAAACGGTGACATCAGGCCTTTCAGCTTCTGGGAGTCTTTCTTTTCTTAAGTCTTACATACTTTTCTATACCTGACGTGACCTTTGTTAAGACAGTAATCTAGAAGTTACACAAGCCTTTATTTGGTACGTCACTTTCTGCTTATTTGTTGGTGATCCACACCAATTTATATACATTATATATATAAATAATGGCATGGTTTTAGTTCAGTTAGCCTAATAGCTGGTTGGTTTGATTTGCATTGAGAGATGATTTTATGGAAAATACCCCCATGTTAATCTGTAGGTATGGTGAAGGGTATGTGATGATGTGGAGGCCGAGAGAACTTCCATGAGATAACTGGCTGCTGCCTCTATGGGAATTTAACACAGGGGTGTACTCACTTATGCCCCCCTGTATTTTAAGGAAGGACATTTATTTATTTACGATGCATTATTCATTCACAAAGAAAATCGGTGTCCTTAAAGGTTGGATTTTTCCTCATTTTTTTAATGTAAGCATTAAGATCAATTTCCAAAATATGATTTTTTTTGATGGATGTATTCACTCATGCTGAGCACTGTATGTACACTTGACATGGGCCGGTTACCGGTTTCCTGGTATACCGCGGTTTGAAAAAGTCACTGTCACGGGACAAAATAAATTCAAGCTGGTCCACCCAACGCAGAGCGGATCGTAGCAACATGAAACCTCTCATCAGAGGAGGGTTATTTTTGGACACTCAGCCGCCTGGGTTATCAGGTCAGGAGAGAAAAGGTCTTACACTGAAGTAAAAATGCAAAATGTAAGAGGGAGAAGACAGTTATTGGTCTGAGATTATTTGACAGAAAGTTTTGGATAATCACTTTTAGATAACTCCTGTCCTGGTGACCGCACTGCTGTCCGCTTTAAAAGGGATACGCCACCTATCTACAGCTAGAGAAGACCCCACCTATCTACAGCTAGAGAAGACCCCACCTATCTACAGCTAGAGGAGACCCCACCTATCTACAGCTAGAGAAGACCCCACCTATCTACAGCTAGAGAAGACCCCACCTATCTACAGCTAGAGAAGACCCCACCTATCTACAGCTAGAGGAGACCCCACCTATCTACAGCTAGAGGAGACCCCACCTATCTACAGCTAGAGGAGACCCCACCTATCTACAGCTAGAGGAGACCCCACCTATCTACAGCTAGAGGAGACCCCACCTATCTACAGCTAGAGGAGACCCCACCTATCTACAGCTAGAGGAGACCCCACCTATCTACAGCTAGAGGAGACCCCACCTATCTACAGCTAGAGGAGACCCCACCTATCTACAGCTAGAGGAGACCCCACCTATCTACAGCTAGAGGAGACCCCACCTATCTACAGCTAGAGGAGACCCCACCTATCTACAGCTAGAGGAGACCCCACCTATCTACAGCTAGAGGAGACCCCACCTATCTACAGCTAGAGGAGACCCCACCGATCTACAGCTAGAGGAGACCCCACCTATCTACAACTAGAGGAGACCCCCACCTATCTACAGCTAGAGGAGACCCCACCTATCTACAGCTAGAGGAGACCCCACCTATCTACAGCTAGAGGAGACCCCCACCTATCTACAGCTAGAGGAGACCCCACCTATCTACAGCTAGAGGAGACCGTGATAAGCCCCATTTCAACAAAGGGTGGCGTATCCCTTTAAGGGGAAAACGTCTGCAGAGCAGAGATGATTTTCAGAATTCTTTAGATAAAATCCCAGGATGTGACTCAGCGACAACTGGCGTTAGTAAGACTTAGGTGGTATTCTTATCCTCAGTCCGGGGCCGAGATGAGTCATTTTCTTCCATTATATCCTGTTCATTTGTTCAGATAATTCCCACCGCATGTGCACGGTGACCTCAGACAGCAACCGAAAGCAAGGAGTGCGGGGTTTTCCCTGCCATAACGAGACTTTGTAAAATCATTGTGAGCATCAAAAACTAACTAAATGGCTTTTCTCAGATCTGAGGATTGTAGTTGGTCCCCCGTGTTGTCTATATCGATGACGTTTCACTTCCGGGATTGCTGCGTTGCCGCCGAAAATTCCACCAGATGCCCCTCTCGTCCGCCGGAGGTCCGCTACCTTCCTCGCCTTCTTTGTGTTGGCGTTCTAACCTCCGGTGGATTTGTGAGGACTCTGGTTAACTGCTCCTCAGATCTCTGCAGGGTAAATCCAGACAGCTAGCTAGACTATCTGTCCAATCGGAGTTTTCTGTTGCACGACTAAAACTACTTTTGAACGTACACACGTTCCACCAAAACAAGTTCCTTCCAGAGGCTATTTTGCAGAGGGGCCGTGGCTCCGTCCGGCGCTTAGAGCCGCCCAAGACGATTGTGGTCGGTTTAAAGAAATGCCGATAAACCAGAGCACGTTTTACTCCAAATCCAGGAATGTTGTGTGGACCAGCCAGACCCTCCTCCCCAGCGCTGTGGAGGAGGGTCTGGCAATGCGAGACTTGTCCCCAGCGGACTTCTTTAGCAAGTTTTGTTTTTTCCAACGTTTCAGACACAGATATGGAAATAACAATGGTCCAAATTGATGTGAAATTGCATATTTTTTTTCTGTATAATCAAAACATTTCTTGACATGCAGCAAAGGGCCGCGGGTCACAGTTGAACCCACGGCCGCTGCGTCGAGGACTAAGCCTCTTTATATGGGCACGCGCTCTACCAGGTGAGCTACCCAGGCGCCCGTCTTATGAATTTTTAAAGTAATTTCCCCCCTTTTTGTATTGTTTTTGCTTAGGTGATTCTTTTTTCATGTACACAGACAACATTTGTACTAAATCTACTACTAAAAATGTATATTTTCTTTCCCCTACAAGAGAGTTACGTACGCTGTTTTTTTGTCAACAATAGCAGCTCATATTCAGTCAGGAGTTTCACTGAAATGAATGACGAAGTCTGTTGTTTTTACTGCATGGCTGGCGCTAAAGGAATATGTTTTTTGAGGGATCTTTTTCCTGCTGTAGGCGTCGGGTGATTCACAGGAAGCAGAGTGCACACTCAATGCATGTATGGATATGAATGAAGGAATTACTGCAATTTATACAATGGATTGCAAGGATATTTATAAATGTTATAAATGTAGCAGCCTCTAGGAAATGGTAATTTGCACAGCTATTTGGGTTGCCTACATGTCCAACGTACATCTGTTTTTCTAACTGTTTTTAACCCCGTGTTTGACGTGTGTCTCTGTTGTTACTCTTGCAGCAATTTCTCTCTGTCCAAAAACGAATTTCTCCTTAGGGAGACTAATAAAAGAGACACTGGTCTTTAACTTGACTCTATGACAAAAAAAAAGGACAAAGCAGATCACTTACATTCATGTCGCAGAAGGAGCCGAGGATGTTACTTTCATGAGCAGATATGTCCTGGAGGGAAAGAAACGGAGACAGAAAGAAACAAATATCGGATATAAATCTGAGTTTTTAAGAAGTCATACATGACAAGAACTGCCATGCTGAAAAAAAGAGTCAAATTACTATTGATCACATTCAAAAGGATGTTAAAATGGGGCTGTGGATTGTCAAGAATCTGGCGATACGATACGCATCACGACACACAATATATTTCGATACTGTGCGTAAGGCGATATACTGGGATTTTTTTTAAGTATCATTTTAGAAAAACTAATACTAAAAAAAAAAAAGACATGATGTGCTTAAAAGTCAAAAGAAGTTTACTTTAGGTCAACAATTCAGTACACAGCAAATCAAACTGACAGTTTGGGATTGTGGTTCTTAGTGAGCAAATTGTTTATTATGCTAAAGTTCAGCCATAGCTACACTGTTAGCTTCTAGCTAAAAGACAGGCACTGTTAAGGCCTTTTTATGGTTCTGCGGAGGCGCCACGCAGCGCTCTCACCGTAGCCTACGTAAGCGGCCTGATGTTTATACATGTGCGCTGATGTGTGCGTCGAGCCGGCGTGTGTGTGTGTGTGTGTGTGTGTGTGTGTGTGTGTGTGTGTGTGTGTGTGTGTGTGTGTGTGTGTTTTAGTTAATCTTGATTGAGCACATGATCCATAGTTAACTCTCGATTAATCGCAATTTAATTACACATGTTTTAACTGTTCTAAGTGTACTTTAAAAAAAGGATATTTCTCACGTTTTTTTAATGCTGGAGTAGGATTTAAGACTGGACGTACTCCGGTGGTAACTCGGTTCACATCGACAGTTCATGCAAAAAACTTCAGTTTAGTGGAGAGAACCATCTGGAACGGCTTTGAGACTCAACTTGCCGTTCTAAATCCATCCATCCATCCGTCTATCCATCAATCCATCCATCAGTCTATCCATCAATCCATCCATCTATTTATCATTCATCCATCCATCCGTCCATCAATCCATCTGTCCATCCATCCATCCGTCTATCCATCAATCCATCCATCCGTCTATTTATCATCCATCCATCTGTCCATCCATCCATCTGTCCATCCATCCATCTATCCATCAATCCATCCATCCGTCTATTTATCATCCATCCATCTGTCCATCCATCCATCTGTCCATCCATCCATCTATCCATCTGTCCATCAATCCATCTGTCCATCCATCCATCTGTCTATCAATCCATCCATCAATCCACCATCTATCATCCATCTGTCCAGCCGTCCATCAATCCATCTGTCCATCCATCCATCCGTCTATCCATCTATCCACCATCTATCATCCATCTGTCCAGCCGTCCATCCATCCATCTATCAATCCATCCATCTGTCCATCCATCCGTCCGTCCATCTATTCATCCATCATCCATCACCCATCTATCTATCATCTACCCATCCATCCATCCATCCATCTCTCCATCTATCCTAAATATAATTGGCGTCAAAGGGAATTTGCCTTAACTCGTTATTATTGCGTTCATTTTGACAGGCTTAATATTTATAATATTTACACATTTTTACAACCTGTGCATATTTTATATATTTATTGTCATATATTTAAAACAGTATCAGCCTAAAAAAATCAAGCACTTTTCAGGCTCTTATCTGCATGCGTGGTGGTGTGTGTTGTGTGTGTGATGTGGGCGCAGTCCTCACCTCTATGGTGGGGTGTGTGTTGTGTTTGTAGGCCGTGTAGAGGGGGAACTGGATCTGGAAGATCTTGGCGGCACATAGCAGCAGCTTCTCCCTCTCCTCTGTGCTCCAGGAGCTGAACGGGTCCTGGTTGTCACTGCTGCCACTTTCTCCGACACCTCCATCACCACCCCCGGACCCGCCGTCGCTCTCCCCAGGCTCCAGTGCTTCCATCTGGGCTTCGCATGGTCGGCTGGGCCCCTGAGCCTGGCTCTGGCTCTGGGTCTTATTCTGGTTCAGGTCGGGGGCGTCTGCGTCCTCTTCGGCAGAGTCTCTCTCCACATTCACAGGTTCGTCCTCCCCAGGCGAGGACGGCTGGGGGAGGGATCCGGGTGCAGCCTCGCCCCCGCTCCATTCAGACCCCCCCTCGGCCCCAGACGCGCCTCCTTTATGGGTGTGGTCCTGGGTGCTGCAGAGGCGGTCTCTCAGGCTGCTGATCTGAGCGATGACCAGGTTGATGAGGGCGTAGACCAGCTGATTGAAGACCTCCAGGTGCTTGTACTCCTTGAAGCAGCAGAGGCATTGTCTGAAGACACAATGCAGGAGGAAGCGTCAACATGGCTGCAGAGCCTAGAGCAGTGCACGTATATCATAAAGAAATATCTCAAGGATGTAATGTAGACTAAAAGTTGTTTTCTAAAAGACGTCATTCCTGGAGTGACTAATCGAGGTACAAGCACAAACAAAATCAGTTTTACGAGTGAACACAACATGGCATTAGAAAACCGTTTTTACTTGTATTGTTTTAAATCTGTACGGTCCATGTGTGTGTGTGTGTTATGTGGTGAATGTGTAAATGAACTGCTACCTCCTCTGTCAGCTGTAGCCACTGGAAAGAAATAAGAGGAGAAATCAGGCCAATCACAAAAGCTGGTCAGTCTGACGAGGTGTTGCCTGAGCTCATTACTATTCATGAGCTCGCCTAGTTGCGCTGGGTAAAGGATGCTGATAGCCAGGCTCTCATTGGCTAGCTGTTAGCCAATCAGAGTCGAGCAGCTTAGCTCGTTGAATATTAAATGAGAACTGGCACAAATCGAGCTGAGTCTTCCTGCAGGCTTTCTGTACCGCGCTAGAATGGCTTGAAAACAAGGTAACCAAGGCATTTTTTTCCACAACTAATGTTACAGAGTTCATGGTAGAACTTCAGACGTTACCACAAAGTCATGAAATACGTGTGGCAGGACACCTTTAAGGTTTCTGTTAAATCCCTTCACGTACTAGCTAGCTCACTCTTCACTACTGGGAAAACACTGAAGCCATGTCTCCACTTTAGTTTTTACAAATAGCAACGGTAACATCAGATTCTGTGCGTATAGGTAAAACGTCCTATTCAAAGAGTGCTAAACAAGCGAGATGCTCGATTCATTCAGAAATCATATCCTCGGTAAACTGCAACCTGTGTGAAAATGTCTTCCGCCCGTCTTCGCAAGCTCAACTTTTCTTCCAACAAACTGACTGCGATGTGCATTAACAAACTTAACTTGTAAGACGACAATACATAATCTGGGACGGTTCTTGACTGAAGATATTCTTAGTCAACACTCGCGTGATTTTGCCGACTAATTCATTAGTCGATCTAATCGGCAGATCTGTAAAACAGAGTTTCTCCAGATCAGAGTCCCTCAAAAGCAACACTTTAATTATCGTGTTGACCAGAGATGTGCGTTTAAGTTTCTTGAAAATAAGTCATTCAGCATAAAAAGAAACAATGAAAAATGACAAATTAACTAAAGAAATCTTTGTTGACTAAGACCAAAATGACCAATTAGTGGACTAATTGGCTAACGGGGGGGGGGGGGGGGGGGGGGGGGGGGGGGGGCCATCTCTAGCATTGTCACCTCTATGTTTGTTGCTCACAGATGATGAGGGAAAGTTTTTGTGAACGAATGACGTCACCTGTGAGCAGATTCTGATTGGTTCAGAGTAGTCAGTAGTGTAAATTCACCCGAGGAAGGTCTGTGTGACCGAAACGTTGTGAAATAAAGTATTTGCACGCGTAGCGGACAGCGTGTGCGGGACTTCCTTCGACAGGCATCCCTAGCATCGACATCAAGACAAAGTAGATTATAAAAAATACTATATTTCCATTTCCAAGTTTCTTTTCACACGGTAAACCGAGTGTGTGCGAGTACACTGATGTTCTGCGTGTCTCAGTGTTCCTCTAACCCATCACTTAAGTCAAAGTACATGACGCGTTACCAGCAATTTCCTCTTACTGTCAACAGACATGGAAGCATAACAAAAACACACACACACACACACACACACACACACACACATAAAGCACAGCAGGCCCAAGGACTGATTGCTTCTTGGTTAACGTTTAAACAAACGAGTCAGCAAAGTTTTGAATGTT
Organism: Gymnocephalus cernua; assembly: GCA_023631565.1. NCBI lineage: Eukaryota > Metazoa > Chordata > Actinopteri > Perciformes > Percidae > Gymnocephalus > Gymnocephalus cernua. Next base: position 39,812,286 of record CM042427.1, on the reverse strand, counting down.
GAGGTCAGCGACTTTAAGTCTCCTTCATTACACAAAATATAAAAACATTCCAGCCGGATGAGTAAAAACAGAACAAAAACAAAAAGGACAAACTTCATGATTAATACTCAGAAGTTCTGCTCCCATAAAACAACACACATCTTTCTGCTTGAAAGAAAATGGTGTGTGTGTGTGTGTGTGTGTGTGTGTGTGGGGGGGGAGTCGCAGTGAAGCCACATTCTCACAGCTGAGAGCCGCCCTCCAAACCACAGGCTTCCCCGGATGTAGTGCCTTGCTTAAAGGTAGCTGGACTACAGTTGGTGAAGACGGACGTTGTGAGCCGTTCAAATGATGTATGCGATTAATTTAGTTTAATTAATCACAGAGTCTGTAATTAATTTGATTACATTTTTTAAATCGATTGACAGCCCTAGTAATTTTGGATGCTTTTTTTTTCCAACCTGGACCCTATGTTCCTCTGTTTGTGTGTGTAAGCGACCGATGGGAACAACAATCTTTAAAAATAGTGCAGTATTGAGCGTGAACGCTGTAACCGGCAGCCGCAGACCGGGCTGCAATATAACCCTCTACGGCAAATGTGAAATGTCAATTGGGTCCACTAAAAAGTGCTGTTTTTTTGCCGCTGAAAGACTCAGATTATTATTCTAAGTGTCTGACAACATTATGGATATAGGCCTCTTTGAGACGTTCGGGGGAAACCAGAAACAGCTCTGAAGTCGCCAAGGGGGCGGCTTCTCTCCTCGGAGCGAAGCCGCCATTTTATGCTAACCCCTATCCATCACCCCCCGTTAGCATCCCATTGACTGCCATTCATTCTGGCGTCACTTTGACAGCCAATAACTTTACATCTGAAGCGTTTAAAGACTTCATTTGCCCCTCGTTTATTTCTAAAGAAACACGACAATGTATAAAAGGCTCCGTTACCTTGTACCTCACGTTATGGCTCCATAGCAGACGTTTTTATAAAAATAGGCTAACGGTTGGGTCATAACCACGAGCCTTACTGTCTCATAGTAGAGGAATTACCGTACAGTACAGGAGAAGCTCGCAGGCAGTTTGGACTTACATCAGCTGTTTAGTTTAATTGCTAATGTTAACTAGCATTTTAGTGATCAATAATTAGCCTGTGCCTATGTTATCTCCTTACATATACCTACGCTCTCCGTCTCTGATAGATTGGGAATGATTGAGATTTCTCTCGGCACAGCTACCAGAAGACTTACAACGTTCAGACACGTTGCTCACGTCACATCTACGTCATCAAGCTCAGTTTGAGGCTGCGCAGTAACGCTCAGACATCACCGGGGAAGTGTTTCTAATAGACTTCACTGGTCTCCGTCAAAAACAGCGGAGTCACTGGGTCCATTTTATATACTGTCTTTGGAAGTCACTAGCGCTAAACCCTCCAGACTCCATTTAAAAAAACAATACTTTTAGCGTGTACAGAGCCAACATATTCTCACCTGTAAATCAGTAAACTGTGTGTTTATTTCAACCTAAACTAAGAGGTGTGATGGTTGGAAAAGTGAAAAGACGACCCCAAAAAACGTCTTTTCATAGTTTTATTTTGTTTCTGTCGACTTTGAATGAAGTGTCAGCTCTACTCCAGACAGATCTTTTAATTTTTTTTTTTACGGGCAACAATGGCTCTTTCGATAGTAAAGGTTAAAATTTAAAAACGTTCCACACACACACACACACACACACCGAAGGATCAAGCAAAGCAACATCATAAACTTGTTTTTCTTTGAGCCTAATTATGTGAACATTGTCAGCTGACTCGTGAGAGTTGAGTTGGGAAGGAAGACGCACTGACCTCTGTGTCCAGGAGCTGATGTAGCCCAGCACGCGCAGGGCATGTTCCTTCTTTAGCTGGAAGCCTCCTTCACTGCCGTCTGCATCCGATACTGAGGAGAAACAAAAACACGTTAGAGAACAGCTGTGGGGAACAGCTGGATGCATCTCAGGAATCTGTAAAATGGATTATTTGAACATTTTATTCTCCAAAGAAACAGCGTGCTACTCGTCCACCGTGTGAGAGACCGTATATATATGCAGGAAGTGCTGTAAATAGTAAGATTTTAGCGAAAACGCATGTGTTTTGGGAAGTACTATGCATACGACTTGGGTGGCAGTAGCCAGCCCCTCCAGAAAAACACGATTATGCGGGGGGCCACTGACGCTTTTATCCAAAGCGACTTACAATTAAGTGTTTTCAACTGTGAAGGTACAAACTCCAGACAACAAGTAGTAAGTGCAAGTACATTAGCTTTAAATAAGTAAAGCTACAAAGAGACATATGAAAGTGCAGGTTCAAGATTATTAGTATTTTTTTTATTTATTTTTATAAAAAGTCAAAGAAAGAAAAAATAAACTTATTTTATCAATTGGGACTTTCAAGCCTACTCTTCATTAGTTAAGTTGCATCGTTCTGTACTTCCTTTTTTCTTTTGTTTTTTTTCAAATAGAAAATACTTTAGTGGTTAAGTTTGTATGTGTGATTGAAGAGTCTTTAAACAAGCGGGACAACTAAGTTTATATAAAGGCACCGTATGACCCCTGGAGCATGCTCACGCTGCACATAAACTGTTTTATACGAAGATATCGCAGTTCTACAGGCTCAATTAAATCAAAAGGATTTAGAAAATCTCCATCCCAATTCCCCCCAGATCTTCAAATCGTTGTGTTTTTTTTCGCCTAAACTCATAGATAATCAACGTACGCGCTAGTGATCGACCGATTCGTCGGCCGGCCGATATATCGGGCCGATATTTGCCGAGTTTTTTACGTGCATTTGCATCGGCCGATACGCGGCTGCTGCGTTCGCCGATTTTCCCGGCAATATTTACAGTCAGGCATCCGCAAAGGCAGCCCTGGGTTGCTAGGGACGCTCCCGTTCCCATGCACTCTGCCGCTCCCGTCCCCCACCAGCAGAGCGCTGCTGGAACTCTTGTGGAACTCTGTAAGACAACGGTGAGTTTTAAACTTTCAAAGTATCTTTTAACCGTTTGGCTTAGCTGAAATATTGCCATACGCTTAGCCGTTACGAACACCGGTCATAGGATTAAGTAATGACGACGCGTTTCCGTGCTATTTTTGGGAGTTTGATTCAGCGATCTGACACACTACAGCGTCCAGACACACACACACACACAGACACACACAAAGCTAAGCGCACACAGCGCTGTCAGCTGGGCGGAGTTGCCATCGCAGTCAGAGCGCAGCTCCCCCGCTCAACGTTTTGGGAGTATTCAGCGACCAGCTGGCTAACATTTGGACAGTATGTGTGTGTGTGTGTGTGTGTGTGTGTGTGTGTGTGTGTGTGTGTGTGTGTGTGTGTGTGTGTGTGTGTGTGTGTGTGTGATATGAGAGTGCTGCTTTTTAAAACTTTGAGATAAGTTTTAATGATACCTTTTAACGTTGATGCAGTTTAGAACAGAAACTTGAACAATTTGTTGCTTAATGTGCATCTGACGTCACGTTATTTTCCTCTGCTGATTTATGTTCTGTGGTTGACAAATCTGGCAGCTTCTTTTACATTTTTGTTTAGACCTACTAGTGTGTAGCATATTAGGAGGCATATTAGCCTTAGACATGCTCATTTTATTTTATGTAGAAAATTGAGGGAGTAAAAGCAGTATCGGCTCCAAATATCGGCTCAATAAAATCGGCAGCCCGTATCGGACATCGGCTAAGTCTGATGTAAAAATATCGGTATCGGCACTAAAAAAAATCTGTATCGGTCGAACACTAGTACACACATAAAAAACACAAAAGAAGCAACTCCTTGCATTTTTGAAAGCCACATGGATCAGCCCGTGTGTTGAAAACGCAGCTCCCTGTTGTAAAAGGGGATTCTGTCTCTTACATACACACACGAAAAACACATGCTGCTGCAGCAAATCTGAGGTCACAGGTCACCCCCAGACCGAACACATGGTGCTGCCAATCTTGTAGACAGAGCTGTCACAGCTGACAACATCCAGCAGCGGAGCGCCCCCCCCCCCTTCCCCCCTCCCTCACCCCCAGCAACCCTCCACAACACCAGTTGGTATCTCTGGCTAGTGAAGTTGTAAATCCTGCCTCAGGCTACATCTACTCTTCTACACTTTGGTTTAAAAACTAATATCTTTTGCTACGTTTACGCCTCGCGCAGGGCTGGGCGACATGCAGAAAATCAAATATCACGATATTTTTTGACCAAATACCTCGATATATATCGATACTGCAACGATATTGTAGTGTTGACTATTGGTGCTTTCACAAAATATTTACACAATGAGATTTTAGATAAATAATCATCATTAATGTGGACATAATGACTAAGTGGGTAAAATGTAAATAATAGAACAGTTAACAGTCTGGTAAGTTCAGAAAATGACATCACTTTACTGTAACGTAGCCTTTAAAACCAGGAAAAGACACTTATGTCATATTACAATATCCAAAATCTAAGGCAATATCTAGTCTCATATCACGATATCGATATAATATCGATATATTGCCCAGCTCTAGCCTCGCGCCCACACTTCTCTGGCGTTTCCGAGCCCCTAGTTGAAAACTCCGGGGTTACGTTGTCGTCTGGACGGACACAAACCATAGACAGTTAAAGAAATGGACCAACAGATCCCGTTGCTCTGGACGGAGACCAGTGAAGTCTATTAGAAGAACTTTCCCGGTGATAGCCGAGCGTTACTGCGCAGCCTCAAACTGAGCTTGATGACGTAGATGTGACATGAGCAACGTGTCTGAACGTTGTAAGTCTTCTGGTAGCTGTGCCAAGAGAAATCTCAATCATTCCCAATCTATCAGAGACGGAGAGCGTAGGTATATGTAAGGAGATAACATAGGCACAGGCTAATTATTGCTAACTAAAATGCTAGTTAACATTAGCAATTAAACTAAACAGCTGATGTAAGTCCAAACTGCCTGCGAGCTTCTCCTGTACTGTACGGTAATTCCTCTACTATGAGACAGTAAGTCTCGTGGTTATGACCCAACCGTTAGCCTATTTTTATAAAAACGTCTGCTACGGAGCCATAACGTGAGGTACAAGGTAACGGAGCCTTTTATATATTGTTGTGTTTCTTTAGAAATAAACGAGGGGCAAATTAAGTCTTTAAACGCTTCAGATGTAAAGTTATTGGCTGTCAAAGTGACGCCAAAATGAATGGCAGTCAATGGGATGCTAACGGCGGTGAGGAGTCTGGCAGCTGCTTCAACGCATTTAGGGGTGTCGTCCAGGTCTAGACAATCTCCTGAACTCTAAACTGAATGTCAGAATGGGACAGAAAGGTGATCTGAGCAACTTTGAGCGTGGCGCGGTTGTTGGTTGCAGACAGGCTGGTCCGAGCATTTCACAATCTGCTCAGTTACTGGGATTATCACGCACAACCATTTCTAGGGTTTACAAAGAATTGGTCTGACAAAGGAAAAACATCCAGTACGCTGCAGTCCTGGGGGGCGCAAATGCCTTGTTGATGCTAGAGGTCAGAGGAGAATGGGCCGACTGATTCCAGCTGATAGATCAACTTTGACTCAAATAACCACTCGTTACAACCGAGGTATGCAGCAAAGCATTCATGAAGGCACAACACGCAAAACCTTGACTAACGCAAAAGCTACAACACAAACAAAAGCTACAACACAAACTCAAAAAGCTACAACACAAACGCTACAACACAAACTCAAAAAGCTACAACACAAACTCAAAAAGCTACAACACAAACTCAAAAAGCTACAACACAAACTCAAAAAGCTACAACACAAACTCAAAAAGCTACAACACAAACTCAAAAAGCTACAACACAAACTCAAAAAGCTACAACACAAACTCAAAAAGCTACAACACAAACACAAAAGCTACAACACAAAAGCTACAACACAAACAAAAGCTACAACACAAACTCAAAAAGCTACAACACAAACGCTACAACACAAACTCAAAAAGCTACAACACAAACGCTACAACACAAACTCAAAAAGCTACAACACAAACTCAAAAAGCTACAACACAAACTCAAAAAGCTACAACACAAACTCAAAAAGCTACAACACAAACTCAAAAAGCTACAACACAAACTCAAAAAGCTACAACACAAACTCAAAAAGCTACAACACAAACTCAAAAAGCTACAACACAAACACAAAAGCTACAACACAAACGCTACAACACAAACAAAAGCTACAACACAAACACAAAAGCTACAACACAAAAGCTACAACATAAACTCAAAAGCTACAACACAAACTCAAAAGCTACAACACAAACTCAAAAGCTACAACACAAAAGCTACAACACAAACAAAAGCTACAACACAAACAAAAGCTACAACACAAACTCAAACGCTACAACACAAACAAAAGCTACAACACAAACTCAAACGCTACAACACAAACAAAAGCTACAACACAAACGCTACAACACAAACAAAAGCTACAACACAAACACAAAAGCTACAACACAAAAGCTACAACATAAACTCAAAAGCTACAACACAAACTCAAAAGCTACAACACAAACTCAAAAGCTACAACACAAAAGCTACAACATAAACTCAAAAGCTACAACACAAACTCAAAAGCTACAACACAAACTCAAAAGCTACAACACAAAAGCTACAACACAAACAAAAGCTACAACACAAACAAAAGCTACAACACAAACTCAAAACCTACAACACAAACTCAAACGCTACAACACAAACAAAAGCTAAAACACAAATACATAAGCGACAACGGAAGTGAATGTGTTGTTGATGCTAATTATGTTACCGTCAATATGCTGCCTATTACAGTGTTAGGGGCGTAATATGTCATACATACATAAACACATACACAGTGTGTATGTTGTGGCTTTTGTGTTTGTGTTGTGGCTTTTGTGTTTGTGTTGAACTGTCTCAGCCAGTGTAAAAAAAAACTTGTGTGGACAGAGATCTCTTTTGTCTCAAACGCCACTAAAAAAACAAAAACATACAAGTGTAGATGTAGCCTCAAAAACACAACCACTTCACGGAGTTCACTGCTGGACTTGCGAAGAAGCACATAAGCTGAAGATTTACTGTCCCGTAACCCGAGCATCAGCATCAAGCCGCACAAGGCGAGGTGAAACGGTGCGTGTGGTTGTGTCAGCAGCGCAAACTCTAACCTTCATCCAACACCACATCAAAACCTCAAGATGGAGAGACTCGTAAGCCCCTTTCACACATCCACTGCCAACCTGAAAGGGTCTGGACATCACCCAGAAGAGCTGGATGTGACAACGCATAAGGGGACATGAGCAAAAGAAAATCTAAAGTTTAGTTTCATGTGAGCACATGAAAGCCGTATATTGACGTAGCCTTGGTCATACTGGAGAGACAGAGACAGCTGGAGAAACGACTACAGTACAGGAGTTAGTTGCACTATATTTTAATCTAGGTCTTCATTATAAACAGTCCCTCCAGAAAAACACAGAGGTTTTTTTGTGATTGTTGCGGGCAAAAATCCTTGATTATGCGGCACGTTTTCTTAAAACATGCAATGGAATATGCAGGATATTTATGCAATTTTATTGCGATGAAATTGCAGGAACTTGCAAAAACTGCTGTTTGATGAAAAATAGAAAACAAAGTGATTCCCCCAACACCGTGTTCTCACTAGGAGAAATTACTAGGGCCGTCCTCGACTAAAGAAATTCTTAGTCGACTAACACTTGTATGATTTTGTCGACTAATCGATTAGTTGATTTAATCGACAGAGCTGTGCTCTTTGAGAAGTGGTTAAGACTAGAAAAAACGCAACATAAATGTAGTTAATTAACCATCTGTTAAAACTGAGTTTCTCCGAAATTAATCCTGCAAAAGCACCACTTTAAATCTCGTGTTCACCAGAAATGTTCTCATAAGTTGCTTGGAAATGAGTAATTAAGCACGAATAAGCATAAAAATGACTTATCGACTAAAGAAATCTTAGTCGACTAAGACCAAAACGACCGATTAGTCGTCTAATCGACTAAGAGGGGGGCGGCCCTAGAAATGACGTCACTTCATAACGTCCCCATGGCAACAGGGGAAAACGGCTGCTCTCGTGTGAAGTAAACGCAACATTTTTCAACTTTCTGCTGAGATATGTGACTTTTTTTGCAACGGAAATGCGGGGATTACGAAATTGTGCAAGCCCCGCATATTTTGCCTGGAAATCGGCAATTTATGCGGCAATTTATGCGGCAAAAGTGCGGCGTATTTGAAAAAAAATGCAGCCCCCCGCATAAATATGCGGACTTTGGCTGATTATGCGTTGACTTCTGCGATCGCATAATCCCGTTTTTCTGGAGGTAACTGATAAAGGACAGCTCTGATCTGGTCTGCCCTCTGGACACCACAGAGGAGGTGGGGGGGCGGAGGACGTCAGCCAGGCTGGCATCAATCATGGGAAGCACCTCTCACCCCCTACATGAGGCCGGGAGTTCCCTGAGCAGCTCCTTCAGCTGCTGACTGCTGCACCCTCAGCGCTGCCGCAGGTCCTTCATTCCAGCAGCAGTCGGACTCGTCAATGCAACATCATAATCTAGCACCGCTCGCTGTGTTTTTGCAATATACAAGTCATCACTGGACAATATTCTGCACTATGCACATTTATCTATTCATTACTCTGTGTCACCTCCAACTGTGCAATATGTCATCTGTATTCATCAGCACCTTACTCAGCTGTATATCTGTGTTTATATACTCTGTTTATATAAGGGTGTTTACTGTGTAGACACGGTTGGTTTATTACTGTTATTATTTTAACTAATTCTACTCTATTTTTCCATTTCTTATACTTTATGTATATTTTATCTCCTATGTCTACTTAATGTGTATTTGTGTTATTCTGATGTGTGTACATGTTTGTCTTTTGAGCTGCTGTAGCACAGGGATTTCCCCAGTGTGGGATTAATAAAGTCTATCTTATCATATTGCTGCTTTGTACCGTTGTATCGTTTCGATATGACATTTAAAAAACAGATTTTTAAAGTCTTGCAATCTTGGGGTTTCAAAGCGCGCACATGAAAACAAATCTAAAGTTTAGTTTCATGTGCTCACGCGAAACTTTCGTGTGCGCACATGAAAAGGTTTTTCGTGCGCATATGAAAGTTTCTTGTGAGCACAATGAGATTTTTTTTTTTTTTTTTTGCTCATGTCCCCTTAGAGGCTCCATACAAATCAGTTGGAAGGGGGGGGGGGGGGGGCATCAAAACGGACTTTACCCCGCCTGCTCCCTCGCACAAACTGTGTGACACGTGAAAAGGCAACCTCAGCACATTTCCACACCTGATTAGTCGCATATTTTCAGAGATCATTTGAGAAAACAGCAGAGTACAAATAGACTTACAGTATATTCATAATAGTAATCTCTTGATTACCCACCATTATACATTTATTTGAGATATTTTTAGCCCTCATGTTGTCCTCTGGTCAAATTTGACCCATTTTCAGAAGTTCTATAATCAGAAATATGGGTTTATTTTTAACCAAATTACCAACAAACAAAAACAAAGACTCCATACAACGTCTATTTATTGAATGAATAGAGACTTAACACCTAGCAAAGTCAAATTCCTTGTGTATGTAAGAATACTTGGCCAATAAAAACTGATTGATTATCATGCAACGCTATACAACACATGTTTTTTTGTTAAGATACCTTTTTGGGGGCATTTTAGGCCTTTATTTGTATAAAATAGCTGCCCAGTGGACAGCTGAAGACATGAAAGGGAAGAGAGAGAGAGAGGGAGGGAACGACATGCAGCAAAGGGCCGCAGGTTGGAGTCGAACCTTGGGCCGCTGCGGCGAGGAATGAGCCTCTATATATGGGCGCGCGCGATACCAGGTAAGCTACCCGGGCGCGTCAAACTAAAACAAATCAAATCTCTTGTCTAGTTTGAACGTCAAACTAGACAAGAGATGTACAGATATATATGTACAGATATATATGTACAGATAGATAGATAGATAGATAGATAGATAGATAGATAGATAGATAGATAGATAGATAGATAGATAGATAGATAGATAGATAGACAGATAGATAGATAGATAGATAGATAGATAGATAGACACACTATTTGAGGGGTGAAGTTGCAACATTGCTCCATTTTTCATTTGGTTCAGTTTTGCATTCAGACTGCATTTTGTCAAACGCACCCAAACATTGTAAACAACACGTCACATGGTGGGAACGGACGCTTGATGTTTATTGGACAGAATATCTGAGTGACACCCGCCGACACGTCTGGTCTCAGAAATAACGGAGCAACGCCAGATTTATAACATCTCGGGTTTTCTGGCTTTTTACGTTCGTGTTTCTAATATTTTAGAAGACGACGAACAATGGGAGCAGCTGACAGACAGTCTAGGGTTATAGTACGATATCTAGTCTCATATCACGATATCGATATAATATCAATATATTTCCCAGCCCTGTGGAATATTTCGATAAACTACAACTGAGAACTTCAACTAACCCTGCACGATTCAAGGAAAAATATGAATCACGATTTTTTAGCTTAGAATTGATATCACGATTCTCTGCCATCATTTTTTCTCACAAAGTGTATTTTTTGTTGCACACATGAACCATGACAAAACAAAACAAGTTGGCAGTAACCAAACATAGATTTTGTTTGGCACCTAGAGCACATTGGTCATCACCACAAGCCTGTAAACATAGAGGCTTCAATGAGTAAAGAAAATAAAGAACGTACTGGCCCTTTAAGTACAGTAGGCTACCAAAAATAGTGACATAACACAGTGAACTATATACGGCCCCGATACAGGCTCTACCTGAACTATATACGGCCCCGATACAGGCTCTACCTGAACTATATACGGCCCCGATACAGGCTCTACCTGAACTATATACGGCCCCGATACAGGCTCTACCTGAACTATATACGGCCCCGATACAGGCTCTACCTGAACTATATACGGCCCCGATACAGGCTCTACCTGAACTAAATACGGCCCCGATACAGGCTCTACCTGAACTAAATACGGCCCCGATACAGGCTCTACCTGAACTAAATACGGCCCCGATACAGGCTCTACCTGAACTAAATACGGCCCCGATACAGGCTCTACCTGAACTAAATACGGCCCCGATACAGGCTCTACCTGAACTAAATACGGCCCCGATACAGGCTCTACCTGAACTAAATACGGCCCCGATACAGGCTCTACCTGAACTAAAGACGGCCCCGATACAGGCTCTACCTGAACTAAAGACGGCCCCGATACAGGCTCTACCTGAACTAAAGACGGCCCCGATACAGGCTCTATCTGAACTAAAGACGGCCCCGATACAGGCTCTATCTGAACTAAAGACGGCCCCGATACAGGCTCTATCTGAACTAAATACGGCCCCGATACAGGCTCTATCTGAACTAAATACGGCCCCGATACAGGCTCTATCTGAACTAAATACGGCCCCGATACAGGCTCTATCTGAACTAAATACGGCCCCGAAACAGGCTCTATATGAACTAAAGACGGCCCCGATACAGGCTCTATATGAACTAAATACGACCCCGATACAGGCTCTATATGAACTAAATACGACCCCGATACAGGCTCTATCTGAACTATATATGACCCTGATACAGGCTCTATCTGAACTAAATATGACCCTGATACAGGCTCTATCTGAACTAAATATGACCCTGATACAGGCTCTATCTGAACTAAATATGACCCTGATACAGGCTCTATCTGAACTATATATGACCCTGATACATGCTCTATCTGAACTAAATATGACCTTGATACAGGCTCTACCTGGACTAAATACGGCCCCGATACAGGCTCTACCTGGACTAAACATGGCCCCGATACAGGCTCTACCTGGACTAAATACGGCCCCGATACAGGCTCTACCTGGACTAAACATGGCCCCGATACAGGCTCTATCTGAACTATATATGGCTGCGATTTTTAAATCAAAGTCATTTAAAAATTAAAAAAAATCTGGAACAGGGTGAATTGAGATCGCGATTTTATAACGATTAATCGTGCAGGCCTAATTTCAACTATCACAGCTTTGGGGTGAACTCCGGCTGACCCTTCAACTCAGACCAAAAACCCTGGAAACATTCCCTCCTACAGTGTAATCTTTGTAAAAACAGATTAACGGCTCGTTCAACAGATAAGGCAGAAGACGCACGCTTGAGCTTCTGTTTTGGGATTGTTTTCCATCATTTGGTCTCGGCCTCTCAGTCCCAATAAAGTCTTAATGCTACAGCACGCAATGCATTTCAAGACCATCGTGTGCTTCTTTCTGTGTGTCAACAGTGTGCGTTTGTCTCTTTCCCGTTTCAACACGACAATGTCTAGACACACAAAGCTATGTCCATAAAGAAATGCTTGTCTGAGTTTGGCGTGGAAGAACTTGACTGGCCTGCACAGTTTTAACCTACCAACCCATTCACCACCGAGCCTCATCATCACCCAACATCACACACACACTTTATATTCTCCGCATATTCTGCTCTCAACCCATTCAGCCTCTTGTTCTTATGCAACAGTTATTTTGTATGTATACATTTGTTTTTTTTTCCTGTATTTGTAATATCCGATTGCGACTTTTTGACTGATATTGCGATAGCGATACAATTTACAATATTGGAAGGGAATGATCATTTTTGCAGCATTACTCTCATTTTCATTGAAAAACATTACATTTTTTGTGAGGATCTGCGGATGTTGCACTAGTCTATATTGTGATTTCGGTAAAATTGCGGTGGCCACAAGTGTCCCTGCGCAAGACACTGAACGCCAAGTTGCTCCCCAGAGAGAGAGAGAGAGAGAGAGAGAGAGAGAGAGAGAGAGAGAGAGAGAGAGAGAGTATATAAATAGATAGATAGATAGATAGATCTGCCTACTGCTCCTGCAAAATATCATTACATTCTACTGTATGTGACAATTAAGAGTCAAGTTTGTTTATACGTTGTTTTGTTTAATTATAGCATTTTAACTAACTAAATGACTTCCCCAGCAAGTTTTTTTTAACTTGAATTATCTGCTCTAGCTTTCACAACATTTTAGACACAGGTTACTTACAACCAGGTCTGTGGATTATCTCAAGTAACCATGTACTGATTTCTTGAAAGAGACATTGCTGTTGAGTTTTTTGAATGCATTGTTGACGCTTTGAGCACCACAAGCCGAATGCAATCTAGTTCCATTATATTGGAGAGAATGCAGACATCTCTGCAGCTGATATCTCCAACACTGGGGCAACTCACAGCAAAACTATCTAGACTGATAAATAGCACTACAGGTAAAAGGAAAAAATATGTATGTTTGATTTGTTTGGGGGGGGTGGGCTGTCCCTTTAAGGCATGTCAGTAGAGCCAAGTGATGCAAACATCTCCTGTGTGAAAGGATTATAATGCTCTTGTTGCAGAATGGGAGAAAATAAAAATCCTTAAACTCTTATGAAGTCTTCCCAGGAAACTCAAATACCATCCACGGTTAGTAAAAGGACATAGTCAGCTAGTATCACATATGCCTGTAATCAGTGTCCACATACTTTTAGTCACAACCATAATGAGGATGATATTGCTTTCCACAAACAGGTGGCCACAACTAATCTCACATAAATATGTGTATACACACACACACACACACACACACACACACACACACACACACACACACACACACCAACCCCCCAAAGGGCTTATCCCTAACAAACGAACAACTTTTGGGTACCCTTCGACGTGTTTAATGCTACATGCTACAGGCAGGTGCAGGACTGTGTGTGTTAAAGTGGATTCCTACAGAGCCTGCAGGAGGAGCTTTGCCTTTACACACATACACACACACACACACACGCTCATGACACACACAATGGGCTGAACACACACACAGGGAAACGACAAATAAACCGTCAAACGCTGCATGGTAACGGCTTTACAAATGGTGTAATAAACACAAAAAAAGGCTTTTGTTCTGAGTCTCGCAGACACCACCTGAAGTGCACCAAGGCCCCATTAGCACGCCTGGACCAACGGCTAACTTGTAGCTATAAAAGCAACCTTGTATTTACATTTAGTGGCTTTAGCTAAGTTGACGTTAGCCCTGCATGTGAAATGAGACTTCGTATAGCAAGGTTATTATTATTATTGTTATTATTATTATTATTTTTACAACCGAATCCAGCGAGGAGTGAGGCCGATGTGCACACGACACCGGCCCCGAAAAACATGCACAATAAGCCACCGAGGATTAAACGTTGTGCCAAAATATGCGCCTCGTTGCAGCCATTACATTTTCTGTGCTAGCATTTAAGAGACTCAATAAAATAAAATAAAAAACACCACACAAGAAACCTCCCATCATCATCATCATCATCATCTTCGCGTCTGTAACATTGAGCGTGTTTTTGAGGGTTAACAGTGTATTTTGAACTGTGAATGTGACCCATCCACAACACAATGGGTGGCAGCGGAGTGGACAGCTAGCAGATTGACCTGACAAACACATCAAACAAAGTCAGGCTGTGGCTACACTAAGCTAACTCGAGCTAACTCAAGCTAACTTCCAAAAAATCCGTCCAAACGCCGCGTTTTAGCACCACGTAGCATCTTCAAAATGTGCTAATGTGTACCGTGTTTAACAGCGTTGAGGTATTTTAAGGCATGGCTGCAATGTCACGTACAAAAACGATCGAGGTGATACGATTCTGAGTCGATATAGGGAGTTAGCTTGTTGAGAGTTCTGTGAGGAGTGTTTTGACAGACAGGCCCCAAAAAAATGCCAATTTGTGAGGGGAAAATGGCATTCACATCACAGCCGACACAGTCTGACGCGAAAACGTAACTGTCACTTACTACTACTACACGACCACGCAGAAACAAATGCCATTTTGGCTACAAAAAGCCTGGATAAGAAAGGCCAATCACGAAAACACACAAAGTTATATTTAGCTAGCTAGCTTGTGAGAGTTCTGTGAGGAGTGTTTGACAGACAGGCCCCCCAAAAAAATGCCAATTTGTGAGGGGAAAATGGCATTTACATCAATACCGACACAGTCACCTAGTACTACTACTAGTACGAATACACCACCACGCAGAAACAATGCCATTTAGGCTACAAAAAGCCTGGATAAGAAAGGCTAATCACGAAAACACACAAAGTTGTATTTAGCTAGCTAGCTAGCCACCAGAGCTAGCTAGCTAGCTAACATCAAGCTTCAGTGGACAGCAGATGCTAACAGCAAGCAGCTAGTTCAGCATCGTCTCATTGTTAAATGTGAAATAAAATACACTTACTTTCATTTAAAACCTCCACCAGCTCGGCGCAGTTTTCACACATTGTTCATGAAGGGGAAAACTGAGTTAAACCATTGCACTGGAGGCTGTTGTTGGCTGGCAGTTGGTTGTTTTTGGGGTAAAAAAGGCCCAGTGGAGGCAGTGATTGGTGAAGGTTATCCCACTAAATGAAACAACAAGGGGGAACAACGAGGTGTAGATTGTGATTAGCATCCAAGCGAAGTTGACGTACGCCAAAAGTTACGAGGCACTGGAAGGTAGAAGTCGAGTCAGCGTCCAATCTGAGCGTTGCTTGAGAGAGTAGACACAGCAGCCATGATGAAAAAGGAGGGGAGGGGGGTTCGGGACTTTTCGGGCTGTCTCCTTCGCCCGTTCGTTTTTCTCCGCTAGTCTCGCGATATCTTGTCAATGAGCGTAACCTTTTCTTACGATTTCAAGGGCAACTACGGTAAAACAATAAAAAATAAAATACTTTTAATTTAAATGAAAGACCAATTGGGTGTGTTTGTTTGTTTGTATGTTTATTTATTATTTATATTATTTACAATTTATTTACTTTTTAATTTTCTTATTTTATATCTTATATTTCTTTTGGAGCTAATTGTATTTACTTTATTTACACTGTTGGGTAGCTTAACCTATATTACTACATCATCATTTATTAGATTATATATATATATATATATATATATATATATATATATATATATATATATATATATATATATAATAATATTATATAATAATTATAATAATATTATTATAATATGTATATTTTTAATTATATTTTGTGGGCATTTTTAGGCCTTTATTTTCACAGGATGAAGACATGAAAGGGGAGAGGGGGGGGGGGTGACATGCAGCAAAGGGCCTCAGGTCGGAGTCGAACCCGTGGCCGCCGCATGGAGGAGTAAACCTCTATATGTGTGCGCCTGCTCTGCTAGCTGAGCTAACCCGGCCACTTATATTTAAATTTAAAAACTACCTAAAGTTATCAAATACATGTAGTGTAATAGGAGTAAAAAAAAAAAAATAGCATACAATGGAAGTCCCCCAAAACTGCACTCAAGTTCTTGAGTAAATGCACTTAAGTTACATTCCACCACTGCTGTGTACTTATACTGCATGTATTGTAAAAGCCTTTGAGCTCAGAGGTTATAAAGACAGGAAAAACAAAGTATTTTTCTTACAATGTTTGTTTCCATTTCCTCAGATGTAATACATCATATATTGCTCTTACTAAACAATCCAGATCCCTCATTATCCAAAAACCTTTCATTTATTTCAGCCTTTTACATCACACACGTGTGTGTGTGTGTGTGTGTGTGTTTTTCTACCAACTTCAGACCCATTTAATGTCACAACTGGCAACTCAGTGTTTCTTTCCGTCTCCATTACCAGAGCAGAGCTTGTAAAATGTGCCTTGTTTGGCCAGCGTCTGGAACATCATCCCACTGCGTCTGTCTGCTGTACTACCACTGTACTTACTCAAAAGAATTGTAAATGCAGTTAGAGTTGTACTCCTAGCTGCTGCACTACTACTGTATTTTTTTATTGCAGGTTATTGTTGGATACAGTCCACGTCGGTACATAAAAGCAATCTTACGTTTCCCATTTTTCTTGCAATAACATTAGTGTGAAAGAACGTACAATTATAATTATTTAGCAGATTCTACACACATCAATGGGCAAGACGTCTGAAAAGCAAGACTGCAGAAACTTATTTCATGCCACTCGTTCCCAAATGAATCAGATTCAAAGACCTCTTGAACTACCTAGATTTTCTTTCATTCACATTTTTCGTCTTTTCTCGTGTGCACAAGAAACTTTCTGGTGCACACAAATAAAATACTTCTTGTTTAAATATGAAGTTTAATCTGGAGTTATGTTAAATCTTTTAAGTTTTAATTATTGCTTTTTTTAATTTTATACATTATTTGTATCTCTGGCGTTAGTTTTATTCTATTGAATTTTATTAATTTTTAACATTTTATTATGATTTTTTAATTCAGATTTAATTCTTTAATTTATATTATGGTTTTATCCTTTTTTGTCTGTTTGAATGTGGCTATGTGACGCACTGTCGGCTGCGTGTTTGCAGGACAGGTGCTATAAATAAAGTTGAGTTTACAGTAGACCTGTTGTCCTGTTACAGAAGGAAAAGCCCGGGTGTAATTAATGCAATTAAGTAATTATTGTAATTCAGTGTGGAACTAAAATGTCTGCTGTGAAAATGGTCTGTTCAGCTCAATGCAGATTTTGTCCCCAGGCAGGACTCCTCAGAATGTAATTAGATCTATCAACAGCCAAGCTTAATGTCAAATGTCCCAAAACCTTGTAGAATAAATGTACTTTGCAACAACCCTTCAGGTCCCGGACGGCGAGCTGTGACATTGCTCATCTTTTCCAGGCTTTCCGTAACCGTCAGGGCGTCGGGGAAGAAGCCGAGTCAGAGACTTTTATTGTTTGTTTTTTTTGTAAAAATAGCCAACTTTATATTCTCAGAGTACTAAGACAGCTTTACAAACAGGATGATATGCACACAGCCTTCCTTCTCATCCAAAACGCAGAGCGGTCCAACCGAAGGTCCGGCTCCATCACGGAGCCGGAGTAAAAAAAAAAAAAAAAAGCTAAACGATAAACACACTGACAAAAAACAAAAAACAAGACAACAAAGGAAGCAAGGAAGTACACGTCGTCGTCGTCGTTCCCCTTGAGCATCGCATTCGTCCGGCACCATGCACGTGGCAACTTCAGAAAACCAGAGCAGTCGCAAGTGTTTCAACATCATATATATATTACATATTAACAAATTAGGAGAGGAGGTGAATTAGAGGAGGGTGCAGAGGGATTAAAAATAATTCTTTTCAACTTCATGCATGTGTATAAGAACCGTATGGCCAGACGTAAAGCGTTTAATTAGCAAAAGAATTAACAAAAGATGGCATGTTACACACAAAAAAAAAATCGTATAAAATAAGTTTGTAGGAAAAAAGAAGAAGAATCCGTGCCAGGGTTGAGGTGTAAGGAGGGGGGGGGTTGTCAGGGTGGGCGATTCTCATTTACATATTGACAATGATTTGGTCGACGTACAACCTAGTGCTGGGGTCCTTCCTCTGGCCCCTCATTCTCTTTTCAAACACACACACACACACTTGCACGCAAACACACTTGAAAAGAAAACAATTTATCAACAGGAAGCGTCCTTTGCTCTCTCTCTCGACCCCTTTTCCCCCCCTTTCAGAGCTGTTTTTTTTGTACAACGCCGCCGGTCGGCCGCCGCTTCAGTCGCACATCTCCTCCGGCAGCTCGTGCGGGTTGAGGATGCCCGGCACGGACATCTGGAGCTTGTGTTTCTCCTCCTGGGCTTGGCGCAGAGACGTCTCCCTCTCCTCGAGGAACAAGTCAGTCGTGTCCTCGCCGGCAAACTCCTGCAGGAACCACACAAGCAGAGGGGGCTCAGCGGTCAGATTCTACCTGGCCAGACTAAAAAACGTCCCCACAGGTGAAGACCTGCACTGCTCGGACTTTCCACAAAGTCTCTCCCGTCACGAGTCAAAATAATCGGAGTTCTGACGCAGTTTGTAGCTTTCAAAGCTTCCTTCCAATCGGAAAAACGTGATTACGCGATCGCAGAATTCAATGCATAATCTACGGAGCCCCTAAAACTTTTCATGTGCTCACCTGAAACTCTCATGTGCTCACCTGAAAAGGTTTCGCGTGAGCACATGAAAGTTTCAGGTTAGCACATGAGAGTTTCATGTGAGCACATAAAACTTTTTTTTGTCCCCTTAGGGGCTCCGTAATAATCAGCCAAAGTCCGCATATTTATGCGGGGGGCCGCATTTTTTTCAAATACGCCGCACTTTCATTTCACAATGATTTAATAATCACCGCATTTTTGTTGCAAAAAAGTCACATATATCTCAGCAGGAAGTTGAAAAATGTTGCGTTTACTTCACACAGGAGCAGCCATTTTCCCCTGTTGCCGGTGGTTGGGAACGTTATTAATTGACGTAATTTCACCCACTGAGAACGCGGTGATAGGGGAATAACTTTTTTCCTCTTTTTCATCAAACAGCAGTTTTTGCAAGTTCCCGCAATTTCATCGCATAAAGTTGCATAAATATTCCGCATATTCCATCGCATTTTTTAAGAAAACGTGCCGCATAATCGAGGATTTTTGCCCGCAACAATCACAAAAAAACTGCGTTTTTCTGGAGGGACTGATATTATATGTTATATATATTATGCTTTAACAAGTAGTGATGTCCCTGAGCTTATATACCCAAAGAGTTGGCACTTGTTTGAAAGGTACGCTGTGTAGGAATCTCCTCTGGACACTCACCTTGATCTGCACGAGGAAGTCCCTCAGGTGCTCCTTGAAGGCGGGGATGTCCTGATTCAGACTGAACAGACCCGTTACAAACACCTTCACCTGGGCACTGAAGACAAGAAACTCAAATCAGACAACTTTATTCAACATTCGTCCCTCTAATCTCATATACTAATGGCTTCATGCAGGCATTTATAACTTTGAAAACTCCCAAAGAAGGAGCGACAACTTGCTACCCTGGAAGCTCATGTTCCATGTTTTTGTTTATTTTAAGACAAAAATCAGACAAGTAAAATTAGTAAAATAGTAAAAGTACCATTCACAAATTCACACTTTTTTGGTTAGCATTATAAGTGGCTAAAGTTCCCTCCCACAGTCTAAATACAGCATTCATGCATTGGTAAATATTTATTTAAAAACACTCAGCTCATGACGAAGATGCTGAATTGAGCGGTGCTGTGCTGTTATAACTGGTTATAACCAGTTATAACAGCACAAGCTGCTCAACCTTCTCAGTCATCCGCGCTCTGACAGATGTTGAGCCGGCCGGGCGCTCGGCAGAACCAATCACAACCGCTTTAAGACCACGACTGGCGGATGAGCGGCAAAGTGTGCTCAGCAAGAAGATTGTCTAGAATCTGAAGATGGGAGTTTTAAAAGTGCCGACTCGCTTTCGGGTTTCATGAGAAATGTCTAAGCTGCAGCCTTCAATCAAAATGTGTTTTTGAGTTTTTTTTGTGATTGTTGCGGGCAAAAATCCTTGATTACGCGGCACGTTTTCTTAAAAAATGCGATGGAATATGCGGGATATTTATGCAATTTTATGCGATGAAATTGCGGGAACTTGCAAAAACTGCGGTTTGATGAAAAGAGAAAACAAAGTGATTCCCCCAACGCCGTGTTCTCACTAGGCAAAATGACGTCACTTATTAACGTTCCCATGGCAACAGGGGAAAATGGCTGCTCTTGTGTAAAGTAAACGCAACATTTTTCAACTTTCTGCTGAGATATATGTGACTTTTTTGCAACGAATATGCGGACTTTGGCTGATTATGCATTGAATTCTGCGATCGCATAATCGCGTTTTTCTGGAGGGACTGATTAGTTTTATTCAATTTCATAGCATTTAAAAAAATAAAAAATAAATGTTTTTTTTTTTTTTTTAGAAAAGAGCGTTGAAAAAAGTGACAAAAATGTCGGGAAAAGCTTCAAAAACGTGGGGGGAGAAAAACACAAAAACGTCAAAAAGGTGCAGAAAAAACATTGAAAAAAGTGACAAAAACATCAGTGAAAAAGCAACAAAAAGTGTCGAAAAGACGTCTAAAACGTTGAAAAAAAATGTTGACCCAGAAAAACAAAAGTTGCATGATCGACGGGAAGACAACACGAGGGTTAAAAATCTGGTGATTTATCTGCGAGTAAGCAGTAAAAACCAGAAAGATGAGCCTTGATTACACTGATAGAAAGGTTTTCTATGTTTGGATGTTACATTATATTTTATGTGAATTTAAAATCATGTCGACACCCGATTTGAACTCTGGAGGGGACTGATTGCCGCTCCCCTGGCTGTGCTGAAAACATCTCCGGTGTAACATTTTACTTTAACTTCCATGTTTGTCTAAAACCTCTTCCACAGAAAAGTGCCGAATACGCCGCGGCCGACGTTAACCAAAAGACACGGCAGCTCGCGCAATCTCACCGCGGTTCACCCGGCGAGGCTAAAGCCTACTTACTCCTGCAGATGGGGGAAGGCCGTCTTCAGCAGGTTGGCGATGTACTCCTGGACGTGCGCCTGGTTGTTGGCCGGATTGGCGGCGCTAAGAGCAACGCTGACCTTCCCTTCTTCCACCAGGTTAAACATGTAGGCCAAGATGGTGGCGTGCATGGTCAGCCCTGCGGACAGGAAGCAAGCGGTTAACATGATTATTTGTGTATCGAGTATGTTAATAAAAGAGCTGTTAAATCCCCACACAGTAACTTCTAACATTTACATTTTACTTTATATATTTATGAAGTAATTAGGGGGCTTTCACACCTGCCTCATTTAAATGTGGTTAACCCTCGTGTTGTCTTCCCATCAACCATACAAAATACGTTTTTTTTGTCCCTATCGCAATGTTTCAGTCACTTTTTTCAAAGTTTTGTATTTTACATTTTAGTGTTTTTTTTGCCATTTTTTTGGTCATTTTTTTCAACATTTTAATCGCTTTTTCTGACGTTTTTTTTCACACTTTTTCAATGTTTTGGGTGCTTATTTTTGATGCCTTTTTTGTGGTTTTGATCGTTTTTTTTGTTGTTGCTTTAACGTTTTGTCTTTTTTTTTCCAGCCCTTTATCGACGTCCCATATTTTTTTTTATATACAAACACCCGTCAAATTTGACCCAAGGACAACATGAGGGTTAAATCGCAATCGGATGCAGCGTTTTCAGCGGACCAAAAAAATCATACAGAGACCTCGCTCTCAAACGA
Source organism: Gymnocephalus cernua (assembly GCA_023631565.1). Lineage (NCBI taxonomy): Eukaryota > Metazoa > Chordata > Actinopteri > Perciformes > Percidae > Gymnocephalus > Gymnocephalus cernua. The sequence continues at coordinate 39,790,188 of CM042427.1, read as the reverse complement.
ACTGCGGAGCATTTTGTTTGTTTGTTTGTTTGTTTGTGATCTGACCTCGAATCGCACCAACTACTGTACGTGTAACCCAGGATTTCCACAGGCTGCGTAACTGTTGCGGAACGTCTCCGCTGCGGAACGTCTCCGTGGTCCGCATGTCCGTCAATACCAACCGGATCCGGAGTTGTTGCGGAACGGCTGCGGCCAGGACTGACAGCTGTAGTCACGAGGACCCACGAGATCTCACGAATTCACGCAGAATAGAAACACAAAACCATTGTTTCTATTCCGAGGAGTCGAGAGGAAACAACTCCGTGCCGTGTTTTCAAGGTGTAGTGAAGAGAAATAGGATCCTTCGTGAGCACGGTGCATTTTATTTTGAAAGTTAACCGGATGTTTTATTTTGTTTCTGTGCTCGACTTCCTGTCCCGCACTATCTGCCGTGTGCTGAATTGCTGCGGAGCTCTCCGGCGTCCGGCAAAAATAGAAGCTCTGGGTATCTGATCCGCAGGGCTGCGGACCGCCGGAGCTGTGCCGGAGTCGGAACGCAGACGTTATGCAGCTGGTGGAAATACACACGTTGACTTTAATGGAAACCGATTGACTCCGCTGACGTTCCGGAGCCGTTCCGCAGTAGTTACACATCCTGTGGAAATCCTGGGTAACTCCACAAGTCCGAGCTAAAGTCAGGTGGGTGTTTTCTTTTGCAATCTGCGACGCGGCAGAGCAGCAGACTGTAGCAGCTCGCATGTTTCTCTCACAGGAACAGACTGCGGGTCAATCTCGCGGGTCAAACCAGCCGGCGCCACAGTCGGAGACGGACACCGGCACAGCAGAGCGACGTCTCGGCGTTGAGTGGGAAAAAGTTTACAAACTCATCGACTACTATACCGTAGGTGTGAGAACGCCCTTAGGCTACGTTCAGCCTGCAGGCAAAAGTGGCCTAAATCAGGGGGGAGGGGGGTCAAGTGACCAGGTCAGACTTCTTCAGAAGTTGTGTGAACACTCACATCTTGCCCAGATCTGTTTTTTTTTTTCAAATCAGATCTAGACCACCTCCATGTGAATCAGACCCAGGTCTGATTTTTGTGACTTTGATGTGACTTTTACGTCAACCTCCATCGACATTTGTCACAATTATGCACCGACGGGAGTCAGCCCTCGACACAGACGGCAACATTAAAAACGTGACTAGGCCGACAACATGGAGACCAGTGATGGAGCGAGTCAATGGAGGGAGAGGGAGGTGTTAGACCTGATTATTAGACCCTCTTTCTCTTCATTCTTCTCCTCCTCAGCACCTGCTCAGTAATGGTACGGCTGCCATTAGGCCGGCCACAGACTGGCTGCGTGGCGTGAGCGTGTCGGCTGCGTGGCGTGAGCGTGTCGGCTGCGTGGCGTGTCCGGTTTTATTTCGGCTCCCATGTTAACAGGTTAGATCTTGCAAACTGCCCGCGTGACACGCACGCCACGCGTGCCTGCTAGAAATAGAACCGACGCCTATTTTTCACGCGACACGCAAGCGTGTTGGAAGCGTTTCCAGCCAAAATAGAATACGACGAGATGTTTGCATGTCATTTTGACACAAATACACATTAATAAATTACATTTTGATGTTTGAAAGTCTCGAGGTTTTGACATAAATGCAGATATATAAATGTAAAATAAAAAAATATTATCGATTTTCAAATGTCGCACCTGTCAATACGGCCAACGTTGTCTTTGCTGTAATCAAATCAGTATATATGTATGTGTAACATGAAGTATACTACTGCTTGAGTGCAGTAAATCAATGGGAAATATCCATGTGTCCAGACAAGGCGAGCAGCAGCAGCAGCAGCGCGGCGTCAGACACGTTTCTGATGTGTAAAGACATAGAAAAATCCACGCCACGCAGCCAGTCTGTCGCCGGCCTTACACAAACATTTTCAAGTAAAAAGCGAAAAGGCTTCCTTCCTCCATAACCTCCCTAACTTTAGTGCAGCATCGTGCTGCGTCTGATGTCACTGTTATTGTTCTTTTGTGCATGCGGGTCAGCTGGAAACCGCAAACCAGTTCACACTGGGATCTGATATAGGCCACGTTTTTAAAAGGTCATGTGAACAGCCAACAAAAAACAAAAAAAATCGGATCAGAGCAAAAAATCTGTATTAAGCATTAAGACTAGCGGTGTGAACGTAGCCTATATAACAACAACCTACTTCATCACGATATCATTAATCAATCAATCAATCATTCACCGTTTAACGAACCAACCAACTCAATATTCAGCAAATTTAAAAGCAATAAAAAAGTTTCGATCTAGTTAGCCTATATACCGTTGTATTTATGTGCAAAGTATATAGGAAATTATTGCCTGAAAATAAACTATGTTTGTTTGAAAATAGGGAACAGAAATACAACCTCAGAGGAGAGAACATATTTAAAATAAACACCATTTCGGTAAAAGGAGTCGACTTGTGGAACGGTCTCACCGATGATCTTAAGAGGAGCGATTCCATTCATTACTTTAAAAAACAGTTAAAATTCTTAACTTTTGTCAAATATATAGATGCTTAAGAAAACCTGTCTAAGATAAGTTTATAATTGTTGTGAATAAATTGAAATAACACAAGCAACAATCAAACATTTGTAATTATGTGCATATGTGTTTATGTATGTATATATATATGTGTGTAAGTATACAAGTATATATGTAGCATGTATATATATATATATATATATGTATGTGTGTATGTATACATATGTGCAGGGCATGAAGTTAACTTTTTTGGATTTAAAAATCCACCAGCCACAATGACTTTTTACCAGCCAGATTTTTTTTTTGCCTCAAAGGTGAAAAACAGGAATTACTGTGTCTCTCTGATCCTATTCATCGTAGCCTGTGTATTTAGACAAAACATAATAATTTATTGAATTAATCAAATTTGAACATACAGCTAGGCCAATGTGTCAGTGGCTTGTTGATCTTTACATCGTTAGTTCATTTTCTATCCTGGTCTGGGACACATTCATACGGTTTGAGTAGCTACTTATTGGACTTTAACTTATTGCACTTACAATAATGAGCGTAGCTGTCCTCAATTTAGGTTATTATGTACGCCTCATCTCCGTTTTTTCCTGCATTCACCGTGTGATTGTGTCCGTGTGTCCGTGTCCGTGTGTGTGTGTGTGTGTGTGTGCGCGTCGCGGGGGAAATGGAGCAACAGCCCAGGACAGGATTGAAACGGCAGCAGCTTTCAGAGTGAAACATCGCTACAGCGTACACTGATGTTGAAATGTCTACCGGTTGGCAGGACAGTCTGAAATGTTCTGCACGGTCTGTCGCTGTACGTTTGGTTGGTAAATGTGAAATGTTCGAGTCACACACGCCTTGTCTTCGTTATCAGAAACAAGGAAATGAATTTGACCCGTTCTCTCTACCGCTTGGTCAGTGGCTGCACGTGGGACTGCTGGGATTGTCGCTAGTAATGCAAATGCGATAGGGGGCCCCGGCTGTCAATCAATGTCTTCCAGTGATGCAGGCCCCTGATTGGTCTGGGCCCGTAAGCAACCGCGTACCCTGCTTACCAATAGTTGCGCCTCTGAATCACTCAATTCTCATTGGCTACCTGGCAGGTAGATTGACAGTGTTACCCGCCAATTGCAAAATTCACCCGCATTTGGCGGGTGGGCGGGTGTTAATTTCATGCCCTGCATATGTGTATATTGTTTATGTTTAAATTTCGATGGGTAGATGTTTTGTAAACAGGGTAGGCGTAATAAGCCACGGCTTCAGCCTACACCTTTTCGGTTACCCCTTTTGTTTGTAATGAATTTGTTGTACATACATTTTGTTCTACATTTAGTAACCGAATAAACCTACATTCATTCATTCATTCATTAATGAAGTCATACTATAGGTGTGAAAACGCCCTCAGTTGCCCCATCTTCAGTCTGAAATTATAATAAATCGGGCAAATCTGTGCAAAAGTTACATAAAAACAAACTGGAATCTGGAACTCTAAAAAAAAGGCCCCCAGCCGTCCTTACTGTACCTGCAGTGTGCGAGGTATCGGTGACCACAGAGAAGATGTGCTGGAGGATGTCGCAGAAGTACGTCTGGTAGAAGCTCTGCGCCGCGGCCTCCTCCCCGGAGACGTTCTGCAGGAGAGTGTACAGGATCTGGAGACCTGCAGGAGAGACGCCACACCGAGACAGAGACGCTCATGAGACCAGCAGAGACGGGAAGACGTCTGCACTGCTCCGACACACGCACCCAACTTGTATTTTGTAGCTGACTGAATTCTGCCTCTACTAGGATTTCAGAATTAAAAAGTGTGCGAGTGACAGACTCGTTTTGGCACCTTTTGAAAGATGTATTGCCTGCAGTCCAGTGACAACACGAGCTCAAATATAGGATTTTAACGACTTGCTGCTGTGTTTTAAAGGATAAATCCGGCACAAAATGAACCTAGGGGGTTAATAACACGTGTGTGTACCGAGTCGACCGTTTTCTGGGACATGTTTTCATGCTAATCGAATGTGTCTCTAGCTCGAAACACGAAAACGAACGACCAACCAGTAACACGGCTCAAGCGCAGCAGGGCTGTTTTCCCAAGATGGCGCCCGCCTGTATACGTGAACGGTACCGTCTTTATAAACTATCTTTTTTAATAAACTGTCTGCACACTTACAAAGTTCTCAATGCTTGTGTTTGCATGTAGGGACCCTCATGATGCTGCCAGGGAAGTGTGGTGATATTCTGAGCCTCGTTAGTGGCGTAGAAATAGAGATTTCTTGTTACTTTACCCTCTGCCCCGACGACTAGCGTTATAAGCTAATCAGCGGTTTGCGCTAGCTTGTTTCAAGCCAGAGACGCATTCGATTAGCATGAAAACATGTCCCAAGAACGGTCGACTTCGGTACACACACACACACACACACACACACACACACACACACGTTATTGACCCCTAGGATCATTTTGCACCTGAATCGTCCTTTAACATTCGTTACGATGCAATTACTAATAATCTTGTGTCATTGGTCAGTGACGTCTCCAGTCTTAACCCTTGTGTTGTCCTCCCGGGTCATAATTAACACTCTTTTAGACACTGTTTTTATGTTTATGTTGCTTTTCCACCACGTTATACTTTTTTTTAATTTTTTTTTATTTTTTTTTTTTTTAAAAGGTTTTTGTCACTTTTTTCCATTAACACCAGTTTATTCAACACTAGCCACTTATTTGTTTGGGAATTCATGGTCAATAAACTGCATTTATATGTAATTTTCAATTTTTTGTGTAAGAAAAAAGCAGATATGATGAATGATTTGGACTAATGGTTAAGATCAGAGGAATGAATGTAATGGATAATCACAGATCTGTCAAAGGTTAGTCAGGATAATGCTATGAAATTGAATACTACACCCAAAATCCTTTGAAAATAGAGATTTGAAAACGGGTCAAATTTGACCCGAGGAAAACGCGAGGGTTAAGGAGTTAGTAACATCGTCTGAAGATAAGATGTTCCAGCTGCAACTTAAGTGCGTACTTTGTGTCTTTTGCCTTCATAATTAGTCTCGTAGGCCGATTGCCGAGTCACAGCTTGACCCAGTGAACCTGCACGCCAGACAGTTACAGCGGATAACCGGCTCCATTTTAAAATGACGGCTCCCGCCCCTGAAGTAGTGACTTTCAGCCTCTTCCTTGTGGTAAAAATGTATGGCAGCCATCACTCAGATCAAGCAGCCTTGGCAACGCTGCCCAGATGCTATAAAACTGGTTGTGGTTTAGTGATTATTGGAGCGTTGATAACTTTCATCATTATTGTCTGTGTCTACTGCAAAATCTACCTACGGGTACAAATAAAGTAACTTAACCAGATAAAAATACTGTTTTAAGCTCACGTTTGTGTTTTTAGTCCGTTTTCTTTTGACTTATTACAGGTTCCAACTTACAATATCTCTTAATAGTTAAATCATTTGGCTGGCTGGGAAAAAAAACATTAAAAAAACAAACAATTTTTCAAGCCTTTTCAAGACCGTTCTGAATGAAATAACTTTTCTGTATATGCGTTTGCGTCGATGCCAGTTCAGACCTGTGTCGGCGACGTTCCTCATCGTGTGCTTGAAGGCCCAGATGATGGAGTCCAGGATGAGTTTGAACTGTGCGGGGGCGATGGACAGGAAGGCTGGAAAGCACTGGGACGTGGCGGCTTGGAGGAGGTAGAAGAAATGGGTTCTGTGTTCGGGGAACTCCTCAAAGTCCTGATGGCAGAGGAGGAAAACAACGAGGAGTTTAAACTCGAACGTCAGACGTGTTATCGTTTTCTGAGATCAGGCGTGGCTGAGTGACACAAACCCACCTTGTTGATCATGTTCAACGTGCACTCGAAGACGGCGTCAAAGATCTTGGGGATTTCTCCCGTGATGTGGACTCCCAGCTTGTTGACGATGGTTGCCATGGTGCTGAGGACCTCGGGCTCCCGGGCAGCCGGGACGTTCCTCTGATAGTCGATGAGCACCGCCTCCAGCAGGGGGGGCACAAAGTTCTCTGCCACCTGGAGAACAAAAACATGAAAATGTCTCATCAGCCCATAATGGGGGTGACCATATTCAGTCCCTCCAGAAAAAACGCGATTATGCGATTGCAGAATTCCACGCATAATCAGCCAAAGTCTGCATATTTATGCGGGGGGGGCCGCATTTTTTCAAATACGCCGCACTTTCGCCGCATAAATTGCAGATTTCCACGCAGAATATGCAGAGCTTGCATGATTTCATAATCCCCGCATTTTCGTTGCAAAACATTTTGCGTTTACTTCACACGAGAGCAGCCATTTTCCCCCGTTACCATGGGAACGTTATGAAGTGATGGAATTTCGCTTAGTGAGAAACCGCAGTTTTTGCAAGTTCCCGCAATTTCATCGCATAAAACTGCATAAATATCCCGCATATTCCATTGCATTTTTTTTAAGAAAACGTGGCGCATAATCAAGGATTTTTGCCCGCAACAATCACAAAAAAACTCCTTGTTTTTCTGGAGGGACTGCCCAATTCCCACAACCGTACCATCAACTGGTTCTGGATGAGAAAGAGTAGACATTAGGGGTGTCCCGAGACAAGACGAGACGTTAACACTGTTTTACAGAAAACTTCAATGAAGAAATAAGACCGGAGGGCGCCCAGGTAGCTCAGTTGGTAAAGCGTGCGCACATATGTAGAGGTTTACTCCTCGACGCAGCGGGCCCGGGGTTGACTCTGACCTGCGGCCCTTTGCTACATGTCATTCCCCCATCTCTCTCTCTCTCTCCCCCCTTTCATGTCTTCAGCTGTCCTGTCAAATAAAGGCCTAAAATGCCCAAAATAATCTTAAAAAAAAGAAATAAGACAGGAAAAATAGTCCTTTATTCTATCAAAAGGTCACAACCATAAACTCAAACGACTGGCTTCTTTACTGTATAACTAACAGTTACACTGTTACTTGTTCCATATGTGCTGTATGGTGTAGAGCAAAGGTCTTCAACGTTTTTTAGCCAAGGACCCCTTAACTGAATGAGAGACGGAGCAGGGACCCCCTACTACATATATCGTATAACATGTTGCATAATAAACCGGGCCTACAATAACTTGTAGGGCGGCCTAAAGCCTTTATATACATACATTTTTGCATAGAATACTAAGCAAGTAAAATAGTTTTTATGAGTCATGTTTTAATGTTAAACCTACATGTGGCACAGTGCATCCTCAGGAATACCTGTATCTGGATTGCCTACCTTACCTATAGGCTCGTTTGCTAATAATATGTTGGATTATTTATTTTAGGACATTTCTAATGTTTGAAAAAAAAAAAAAAAAACGTAACCATAATTTGGAGGCCCCCCTGCATTCACTCTGGGGACCCCCTAGGGGTCACAGACCCCCTGTTGAAGATCCCTGGTGTAGAGAGTTTCTTCACTCTGAGAACTAGGGCTGCACAATTTTTATTGTTATCGGAACCGCTTTATGGACTTGTGCAATATCCAAAGTTTGTTTAAAGGCAAAATATGTGTGTCAAACCACTCTGAAGTAAGTATTGCGGTACGGCAGAGACGTCCCGGCCTTCAAATCGTATCCTACAGACTAAAGAATTAACGCTATATAATCACTTTTATTTTTTTCTTCGTCAAATGAAAAATGGGAATAATACAATACAAAAATGATCATTCCCTCCAATATCGTGAATCAAATCGCAATCCCAGTAAAAATAATCGCAATAGGCTATTTTGCTCATATCGTGCAGCCCTACAGAGAAGCAAGGTTACAGCATAACTAAGCGTTTCCTGGCAGTAGTTGAGACCGTCGACTTTGAATTTGTCACTGTAGCCTCTACACTAGATCAGACAGAAATTAAGCTTATTTTACGATCGTATCACAGCGATTACGTTCTAAAGCACAAATAAAAGTACCATCAAACACTCAACAGATGATGCTTGTGAAGACAGATGCTCTTTTCTCCTCCTCCTCTGCATTTTATCAATCGCAGCAGTAAACAAGTGAAGCAGGCTGCTCTAGTATCGATTTATGACCATTACAGGACGACCGGAGAACATTTCTCTTTGTTTATTATCATTAAAAGTAAACTACTGCGCCACAGTGAACTGCACTCTGATATACTAAATGTGACTTTCACACGATGTTTACAAGCTGGTCCCAGTTACTGTTACAGTGCAGGTCATAGAACTGAAAACATATGTTTAATTTGAGCTTTTAATTATAAACATTATGGTCGTTGCTTTAAAAAAGAAACTGGGCATGAGTCCATAATTGTTACTAAGTTCTCCATTTACTGGAGCAGCAACGCTGAATGAATACAGAGGATGCTTTGTGTGCGACTAAACTAATAAAAATGAAAAGTCAATGCAACGCAGATTTAAATATAACACACATTTTCTTTCAAACGCTCTTCCATTACAGACTTAACTAGGAAGAATAAAAAACTCACCATCTGAGGGTCGTTGGAGCGGCTGACCCAGCCCGAGATCAGCTTCAACGTCTCTCTCTTTACGGTCCTCATACTCCTGATCAGAGGCTGTTTGGTCACCATCTCACCTGTACAGAGGAAAAAAAGGTTATATAAACCTGTTTTTTTTTGGGCCAATCGGAGGCAGTGGAAACAAGTTGTGAGACAAGACAAGACGAGACGTTAACACTGTTTTACAGAAAACTTCAATGAAGAAATAAGACCGGAGGGCGCCCAGGTAGCTCAGTTGGTAAAGCGTGCGCACATATGTAGAGGTTTACTCCTCGACGCAGCGGGCCCGGGGTTGACTCTGACCTGCGGCCCTTTGCTACATGTCATGTTCCCCCATCTCACACACACACACACAGACATATCTTCATCCTTTAGGCCGGAGACAGACTGGATGCGTCGCGTGAGCGTGGCGTTTACTGTTGCGTGGATTTTTCTATGTCTCACACACCAAAAACGTGTCTGACGCGGCACTGCTGCTGCTGTACACATGTATGTTTCTCACTGATTTACTGCACTCAAGCAGTAGAATACTTCATGTTAAACATAAATATATTCTGATCTGATTACAGCAAAGACGACGTCGGCAGTGTTGACGGCAAAATAGGCTCCAGTATTGACATTTAAAAATCTATACTTTGTTTTTTTATTTTACATTTATATATCTGCATTTATGTCAAAACCTCGAGACTTTCAAACGTAAAAATGTCATTTATTAATATGTATTTGTGTCAAAATGACATATAAACATCTTTTCCTGTTCTATTTTGCCTGGAAACGCTTCCAAAAAATAGTCGCGTGAAAAATAGGCGTCGGTCCTATTTCTAGCAGGCAAGCGTTGTCGGCGTGAGACGTGCGTGTCACGCAGGCAGCGTGCAAGATCTAACCCGTTAACATGGGAGACCAAATAAAACCGGACACGCCACGCAGCTGACACGCTCACGCCACGCAGCCGACACGCTCACGCCACTCAGCCGACACGCTCACGCCACTCAGCCGACACGCTCACGCCACTCAGCCGACACGCTCACGCCACGCAGCCAGTCTGTCTCTTTACGTTCCTCATACTCCTGATCAGAGGCCGTTTGGTCACCATCTCACCTGTATGGAGGAGGTGATTTTGTGAACTTGTTCGCTCTCATACATATTGAGACACACACACACACACACACACACACACTAACCGTTGGTCTGGACAGCCGAGGAGATGTTTTCACTCAGACACTTGTAGACGTTGAGCATGTCCAGATAGATTCGTCCCAACTGAACAACAAAGGGATGACCGACAGCTTTACAGGCTCTGACGTTCGTCTTTAGGATGCTGCCCAGCTGACGCACCGTCTCCGCGTCCTTCAGGATGTCCACGTTCTGCGGCGGAGAGTCCACAATTTAGAACAAGACGCAAATTTTTAACTAATAGTTAGGCTACAGGCGGCATCAAACATGACAACGTTTGAGGCACTAAAAAAAGACACATCAGTGGGTCATAATGGACCCGTCCTCCTGCCGTCCTCACCTTGGTGGCCTGCTGGATGATGCTGTCCCACACCTGGTTAGGCAGCAGCATGTACTTCTCTATCAGAAGCTCCTGAACCGCCTGGTCCGTCTGAGCTCCAATCATGTAGCCAACGGCCTCGTAAAACGTATGGACCTGAGGAGACGAGGAGTTTTTTTTTCCCTTTACAGCATCACAATTATGTGCGTTTATTTTCATCAATTATTTCTACATTACATTTAATACAGATTTCAGGTATGTTGGGGGTTAAAGTGATGTAACTTTACAGGGCTTATGCATGTTTTTCAAAGGTACACTGTGTAGGTATTTCTCCCATCTAGCGCCTCGCTTTTTCAAATATGTGTTGCAACCAAAGACAGTATATAAAATGGACCAGGTGACGGAGACCAGTGAAGTCTATTAGAAGAACTTTCCCGGTAATGTCTGAGCGTTACTGCGCAGCCTCAAACTGAGCTTGATGACGTAGATGTGACGTGAGCAACGTGTCTGAACGTTGTAAGTCTTCTGGTAGCTGTGCCGAGAGAAATCTCAATCATTCCCAATCTATCAGAGACGGAGAGCGTAGGTATATGTAAGGAGATAACATAGGCACAGGCTAGTTATTGATCACTAAAATGCTAGTTAACATTAGTAATTAAACTAAACAGCTGATGTAAGTCCAAACTGCCTGCGAACTTCTCCTGTACTGTACGGTAATTCCTCTACTATGAGACAGTAAGTCTCGTGGTTATGACCCAACCGTTAGCCTATTTTTATAAAAACGTCTGCTACGGAGCCATAACGTGAGGTACAAGGTAACGGAGCCTTTTTATACATTGTCGTGTTTCTTAAGAAATAAACGAGGGGCAAATGAAGTCTTGAAACGCTTCAGATGTAAAGTTATTGGCTGTCAAAGTGACGCCAAAATGAATTGCAGTCAATTGGATGCCAACGGGGGGGTGATGGTTTGGGTAGCATAAAATGGCGGCTTCGCTCTGAGTTACACAGTTACACTGTTCCTTGTTCCATATGTGCCGTATGGCGTAGAGAGTTTCTTCACTCAGAGAACTAGGGCTGCACAATGAATCGCATGTTATCGGAACCGCTTTATGGACTTGTGCAATATCCAAATATCAGTTTGTTTAAAGGCAAAATATGTTGTCAAACCACTCTGAAGTAAGTATTGTGGTGCGGCAGAGACGTCCCGGCCTTCAAATCGTATCCTACAGACTAAAGAATTAACACTATATCACTTTTGATGACCCTCTTGGTTGCAACTACGGTACTCTTTCAAAAGTAACACGTGACTGCCAAATGTAACCTGTGTCATCTGAAAAAGTCTCACAAATAAATGGCATTTAAAAACAAGTCAAAAACACCGATGACAACCGAGACGGCGCCGCTGCAGACAGAACGCCCAGAGAACGGACTGACCTGCTGCGGCTGCAGGTCACAGATGATGGTGTTGATGTTGTTGAGGATCTCGTCGATGAAGGGCATCACCTCGCCCACCTGGACCTGGACGAAATGACGCCGGCACTTCTGGGCGATCTTGATGAAGGTGTCACACGCCATGTCCTGCACACCGTCGTGGGTCTCTGCGTGACGAAGGGGAAGATAAAGCGCCGTGACATCACGTAAGCGTTACTTACAATCCAAGTAAAAATGGCACCTTATTAAGCCCAGCTCAGACCAAAGATTTACCACGAGGATCGAGAGTCGGATACTTGCTACAGTGGTACTCTGGAGGACTGCAGGGGGTACGTATCCCCCTAGGGGTACTCTGGAGGACTGCAGGGGGTACGTGTCCCCCTAGTGGTACTCTGGAGGACTGCAGGGGGTACGTATCCCCCTAGGGGTACTCTGGAGGACTGCAGGGGGTACGTGTCCCCCTAGTGGTACTCTGGAGGACTGCAGGGGGTACGTGTCCCCCTAGTGGTACTCTGGAGGACTGCAGGGGGTACGTATCCCCCTAGGGGTACTCTGGAGGACTGCAGGGGGTACGTGTCCCCTTAGTGGTACTCTGGAGGACTGCAGGGGGTACGTATCCCCCTAGGGGTACTCTGGAGGACTGCAGGGGGTACGTGTCCCCCTAGGGGTACTCTGGAGGACTGCAGGGGGTACGTGTCCCCCTAGGGGTACTCTGGAGGACTCCAGGGGGTACGTGTCCCCCTAGTGGTACTCTGGAGGACTGCAGGGGGTACGTGTCCCCCTAGTGGTACTCTGGAGGACTGCAGGGGGTACGTGTCCCCGTAGGGGTACTCTGGAGGACTGCAGGGGGTACGTGTCCCCCTAGTGGTACTCTGGAGGACTGCAGGGGGTACGTATCCCCCTAGGGGTACTCTGGAGGACTGCAGGGGGTACGTGTCCCCCTAGGGGTACTCTGGAGGACTGCAGGGGGTACGTATCCCCCTAGGGGTACTCTGGAGGACTGCAGGAGGTACGTGTCCCCCTAGGGGTACTCTGGGGGACTGCAGGGGGTACGTGTCCCCCTAGGGGTACTCTGGGGGACTGCAGGGGGTACGTGTCCCCTTAGGGGTACTCTGGAGGACTGCAGGAGGTACGTGTCCCCCTAGGGGTACTCTGGGGGACTGCAGGGGGTACGTGTCCCCCTAGGGGTACTCTGGGGGACTGCAGGGGGTACGTGTCCCCCTAGGGGTACTCTGGAGGACTGCAGGAGGTACGTGTCCCCCTAGGGGTACTCTGGGGGACTGCAGGGGGTACGTGTCCCCCTAGGGGTACTCTGGGGGACTGCAGGGGGTACGTGTCCCCTTAGGGGTACTCTGGAGGACTGCAGGAGGTACGTGTCCCCCTAGGGGTACTCTGGGGGACTGCAGGGGGTACGTGTCCCCCTAGGGGTACTCTGGGGGACTGCAGGGGGTACGTGTCCCCCTAGGGGTACTCTGGAGGACTGTAGGGGGTACGTGACATTTTTTGCAAAATGTTTTTCAGTTCCAGGCTGTAGTTACTTCTACTGGCATTTTTTCTAAGTTTTTGTCGCTGTATTTGAAGTTTGTCGCCTTTTTTTGAAGCTGTTGTTGTTTGTTTTGACCTGTTCTTGTCTTTCCTTAATTACTTCTTTCTACCGTCTTTTTTTCTTCAAAGTTTTTTCCAGCTTTTTTCCAAGTTTGTCGCTTTTTGGAATTTTTTGTCCCTTTTGTCGCCCTAGTGTTGCCTTCGTTCTTTCTACTGTGTTTTTTCTAAGTTTTTATTATTATTTTACTTTATTTATTTATTCTTGCCTTACTTCCTTCTTTCTACTGTCTTTTTCCAAGTTTTTGTCTCCTTTCTTCATCATCATCATTTAAACATTTTCCAGGTCTAAGGCTGTTTAGTAAATCCATCGCTGTATTCTTCCTCTTTATAGAGACTTTTTTGCAAAATGTTTTTCAGTTCCAAGGCTGTAGTTACTTCTACTGGCATTTTTCAAAGTTTTTGTCGCTGTATTTGAAGTTTGTCACCTTTTTTTTAAGGGTGCTCCGATCGATCGGCCACCGATCGGTATCGGCCGATAATGGCTTTTAATAGTTTGATCGGTGGTCTCCATAAAGGCCGATCAGATGACGCACTACCACGGATGTATTAAGAGCACTACTCCTGAGAACATTTTCAAAATGGCGGCGTCCCTACATTCAGCGGTCTGGCAGTTCTACAAGGTGTCTGAACGGCGGCAGAACAGGAGTTGGCCCGCGGCCGGCCGCGGAACGAAGACGCTAGGAAGACGGCTACTGCTTTTAAAAAGCGGCTGCCACCGGTGGTGCTCCAGCAAACGTGTTTGTGATTTCACCATTCTGACGCTTCTACTGCCTCTGGAGCACCGCTGGTGGTTCGCCGACTCATTGCTATCTGGGAAAAAGACGATACACTAGCGATTAGCAACGTGTGTACCGAGGAAATACCACGAGGCGGAAAGCTCCAAAGACATTTCAACACCACCAACCTCAACAGCTGTTTCCCCATGTGTGTGTGTGTGTGTGTGTGTGTGTGTGTGTGTGTGTGTGTGACTGACTGTGTGTGTGTGTGTGTGTGTGCTGAAGAAATGTCTGCAGTGATTGAAAGGACATTTTTTTGATTTTGGACAGAAAGCCAAACAGTTCCTGATACATTCTCTAAACATGTGTGACTGTTACGTAATGGCGCAATTTTCAGTTCACAAAAGTAATCGGTATCGGCCGATACGTCTTCCAGCAATCGGTGATCGGCCCCAAAAATCCTGATCGGAGCACCCTTATTTTTTTGAAGGTGTTGTCGTTTGTTTTGACTTGTTCGTGCCTTTCTTCATTACTCCTTTCTATTGACTTTTTTTCTTCCAAGTTTTTTCCAGCTTTTTTCAAAGTTTGTCGCTTTTTGGAATTTTTTGTCCCTTGTGTTGTCCTAGTGTTTCCTTCCTTTTTTCTACCGTCTTTTTCCAAGGTTTGTCGTTTTGGTTTTTTTTCCCGCCTTTTTGCATCAGCATATAAACATTTTCCAGGTCCAAGGCTGTTTAATAAATCTATCGCTGACATCGCTGTATTCTTCCTCTTCATAGACTTTTTTTTTTCTACCAAACATTATTGCCGCTGGTCAGGAGGAACATGGCTTAAAGAAACTGTTCAAAAGGGGGAACATTGTTGAAAAAAAGCTTGAGAACCGCCATAAAAACACGCTCGTGGGCCCAATACTCTCCCATTTCCACGGTAGAAACAACATGGATTATGGCTCGTTTGATTTCTATAGTTTGTAGCTGACTTCACCAGCTGGACTTTGCTATTGCCCGTTGAAACAGCCGACATCCCTCACGTTCTATAACCAGCCTCTGGCGACTTGACAAGCTGAGTCGCAGGCGGCGGCCGGTTCGAGTCGAGCCGAGACGGGCCGGTTCAAACCTCTGCAACTCGTCCCCGCGACGCTCTAAAAAACGCGTTTGTCTCGTTGCGAATATTTTGTTTGAACTGGGTTTTAAGGAAATACAAATTCTGAATCTTCAGGTCTGTGTCCAAACATCATAATCACACATCACAGGTTCAAATTTGAGAAGTAATACGTTTCAAGAAAGATGCATTACTTACTAATACTTCAAAAAAGCAGTGGATTTAATTTGTAATTCAAAAGATTGGGTCTGTTCTGTGCAGAGGATTTTGGTCTTTTCTTACCGTGCATGAACTCAAACAGCTTGTTGACGACAGTCTTGAGGAACTTCCAGTGGGCTCGGAGGAAGCGAGGATACTGGCCCACGATGTACATGATGTTAGACGCTATGATGGCCTTGTTGTCCTTCCCTCTTTTCTGCTCACACAGGCCCAGCAGGTCCTGAGTGCATAACACACACACACACAATCCGCAAACGTTCAACACGCACCCTAACTGCAGCTGGTTGGGAGAAATGCAGCATTACAACGAAAACAATTAGAATTGATTGAAATAAAATGCTTCTGCCACGCAGTCCAGCTGCGAGTCTCACTCACCAGCGTCAACGCAACACGGCTAACTAATTTCTGCCTGTAGAGGGATGCTGCTTAATGCCGATATAACATAACATCGTCTGTGTGTCCCACCTTGATGACGGTGACCAGGAACCTCTTCTCGTCCTCTTCGTGCATCGCCCCGCTGATGGAGCCGATGGCCCAGCAGAGCATGTTCAGGTTCCTCCACGACCACTCGGTGCCGTTCACCTGGCTGTGGAGCTTCTCCGTCATGATGCGTTCAGTGTCGGCGTAGTCCAGATGGGTCAGGTACACTGCAGACACACAGAGAGAGACGGAGGAGTCACGGCGGGCACGTTTCCATGCGATAACTCAGCAACGGCTCTGGTCTATGTTTACATGATTCTAACTTTCTTGGCTGCCATTAAAAAACGGTGTAAAATTTAAAAAATGGCCCCTGGGGGGGGAGCACGGATACAGGAGAATGTGGTACAGCCTGACTCTGGGGGGGGGGGGAACTGAAAGTGGCCAGGTTGGATCAGTGGGTAGAGCAGGCGGTACATATAATTAGAGGTTTATGCCTCGACGCAGAGGTCCAGGGTTCGAGTCCGACCTGTGACGATTTCCTCTCTCTCTCTCTCTCTCTCTCTCTCTCTCTCGTGTCAAATAAAGGCGGAAAATCCAAAAAAATAATCTTTAAAATACCCCCCAAAAACAAAGAAACCTGAGACACATATTAGCGATAGTTTTTACAGTCAAAACATGGCAGATTAGCGCCAGACACGTGTGCAAAACATCGACTGCGAGCGAGCGGGAAGTTGACCGCTGGAGGTCAAAAGATGTTTTGCCCCCTCTGGGGTTTTTTCTTTTTTGCGAAAACCTCTTGCGGTGCGCCAAAAACTCCTCTCCGCAGGAAAAAACAATTAGTGTTAAACATTTACACACGTGTATTTTCCTTGTGTAGATCGCGAGGTGCGGGGAGATTTCTGACTGGTTCCTGCAGCACATCAACGGCGTGCTCTGCGCGGAACGCCGCCGCAGCAGGTTGGGAAACTCGGATCGAGTGCGTGCGCACGCACGTTTCTTTAACCTCTCGGGGACCTTTTCGTGTGTGTGTGTGTGTGTGTGTGTGTGTTGTCGAGGAAGTTTAATAAGAACCGTATGTACGTTCTTTTGTGGTTTTGAGGTTTCTTTCGTTCATTTCAACAAAGATTTGTTGTTCACAATAAAGCGTTATCAGGATAAAGATACGCCGCGTCCCCTGGACGCATGGATAGTGAGTTTACTGCGTCCTTTCGGATTTTAACACGTCAAGAGACGCAGGACGCGTACCTAGCAACATCGCTGTATGGAGTTCAAATAGAAGTAAGCACACCTAAAAACCTATATTCACAGAAAGAACTGGTATGTCTCAATTTGTGCATCTACCAACCGAACCACGTATTTATCACCGCAGGCGTGTACCAACTTACCGAGAGTCTCCCTCATGTTCTTGTAAAGGTTAATGGCGTCCGTGTCCTTCATGAACTCCCTGACCACCTCGCCCTGGTCGTTCTCCACCACCAGCACCTCCTCTGGTTTGGCCATGCGGCTCACCATCAGCAAACGCACCTGCAAGACAACGAGGAGGAATAAGTCGGATGCGAGAGTCTGAGACGGCCTCCGATTGAGCCAGCGGACCGATCTTCCTACGTGTGAGTGTTATTGCAGTTTGACTGACAGGCCAACCAGTCTATAGGGGTAAAAGTTGTCCGTTAGGTCATCACGTGTGAATATCTGTGTGTGTGTGTGTGTGTTGGCTGACAGGCCTACCTGGGAGAGCACAGGCAGGTACAGGTGTCTGCGCGGCGGGACGTCAGAAAGCAGCGGGGTGCTGGAGGTGGAGAAAGGACTCTCCCTGTAGAGCTCCGCTGCCAGGTGGTTCCAGTACTCCAGACAGATCTTAAAGATCTCCGTCTCCTCCACCTCCGACACCAGCAGCATGTAGTGCAGAGCCTGGGGGGGGTGGGGGGGGCAGAGTGTGGTCAGGTCACATTAGTCAGTCTTGCTAAACGCTAAGAGAACAAACTATTTACTTCTTCTGTTTCAAAGAGGATCATCCAGCTAAAATGTTGCTTGTCGGGGTCTCCTGCTGTAGCGGTGACACCAGTACACATAAATTACAAAAAAAGTAACTGCTTGTTACTGCAAGGTATGTCACGGCACAGTATACATTCAGAAAATTGTTTTTTTTTGGTTCAAGTGTTTTCCAGAAGGTCGCTGAATGAGCAGACTTCACAATTGTGATTTTTTTGTTTTGTTTTAGCTCTGCCCTGTTTGTCTTCACTGACGAAGGCTGATTAAAAGCACCGTTGTTAAATAAATATTATTATCATTCATCTTATTCACATGAGTAATTATTTCAACATTCACTTCTATTATAGACGATAGGTTTACAGTTACAATACACACCGTGTCTAAATATAAGACTCCACTATTTATATTGTTTACGACTTACAGAAAGACTGTTTTTTTTTTCCACGTACTTGTACTCAATAGAAAATATTTGCCCAGCTTTGTTGTCTGTGTAAGTACATTGAAAGCCGTGCAAAATAAACAGTCAAGTTCCTTGTATGTGCGCACACAGTGGGCACATAAAGCCGATTCAGAAAACAACTTATTTAACATTGAACAGTCTCCATGCACATCTGTTTGTTTCCGTTTTTTTTTTTGCTTCTTGGCTACATCTGGAAATATATTTATATAAAGGAATCCGACTGATAACTGAACAGTGGTTTCTTGAATAAACTGCCATTCTGCCGTCTCGGTTTCTGCTCTCAACATCTCAGCCTCCTCCTCAAACAATTATGTCTAAGTAAGTACTTCTACAAGTGGACAAACAGCCACAGGAAAGGCGGCCCTTCCCACTGTAATCGGTCCCAAATGTATGTCATTACAAACGTGCAATCAGGACAACACAGGCAAGGAAAGACAGGAGAGAGAAGAGGGGGGGAGGGTTTCTTTTCAACTCGAAAGCAGTGGCGGAAATGCCTAAAAGCCTCCAGTTTGTTTACTGAACCAGACACCAACAATCATTTGAGTTCACCTGTCCACGTGACAAACAAACTCAAATTTGAACAGTGAAAACGGTTCTTTCTGCGTCCGCTCTAACCTCCATGAGAGTCTCTCGCAGGTTGGATCTCTTCTCGACGAGCTGGCCGTGTTCTTTGAGGAAGGTGCAGAGGAACAGGCTGAGGTTCTGGATGAAGTTCTGCTCGTCGTCCTTCCCGTTGGCGTAGGCCACTCTGATGTTAGTGTTCAAAGGAAGCATCTGACCAGACGACAAAACATCCAATCAAAAAAAAACACTCACCTGTATTTATTTATACTGTGTATATCGTCTCACTTCATTTGACATAATTGCACCCGGGGTGTGTTTTTGTTTTTTGAGGACGTTGACTGTAAATAGGCTTAGTCTTAAACCACGACCACGGAGCCATGAGACCACCCAAGAAAACCGTTTCATGTAAAACTAGATCTAAGAACTAACAAAGCAACCACGCAAACACTATCACACGAGGGAAACACTGAGGTGGGGTTAAAGGCTTTAGAAGAGCTGGTAAGTAAAAAAAAAAACCACGAGTTCAGATTTGTTGTTGTCAAAATACAGTTTTTGCAAAGTCAAGAATGAACTTGAACACACTCAGGTTTCTCAGGTGCTGCGATCATCAAATCACTCCGCCAAAGTAGCAGCAGCAGCAGCGCTTCGCCTTCTGAGAATATAGTTCCCTGACTGTATACGGTTAGAAGATGGCGGTGTCTCATGCGACCTTGTTATTTGTACACGCTGTGACTATACTAGGGCCGTCCTCGACTAAAGAAGTTCTTAGCCGACTAACACTTATATGATTTTGTCGACTAATCGATTAGTTGATGTAATCGACAGAGCTGTGCTCTTTGAGAGCTGGTTAAGACTAGAAAAGCTCAACATAAATGTAGTTAATTAACCATCTGTAAAACTGAGTTTCTCCACAATTAATCCTGCAAAAGCACCACTTTAAATCTTGTGGTCACCAGAAATGTTCTCATAAGTTGCTTGGAAATGAGTAATTAAGCATGAATAAGCATAAAAATGACTTATCGACTAAAGAAATCTCGAAAACGACAGATTAGTCGACTAATCGACTAAGAGGGGGGCCGCCCTACTCTGTATATCATCAGTATTTCAGAATAAACATTTTCTATATTGAGTATGTATTGTTTGGGTGGTCGCCTCCCGTCAGCACGTCCTCCGATTAGTCGACTAATCGACTAAGAGGGGGGGCGGCACTAGACTATACACATCACAACATGTAAACAGGAACGTAAGCTGTGTTTAGATGTGCTCTAGAAATGAACTTTAGTTACTTCCTTTACTTACAAATCAAAAATCTACTGCTCTAGATATTAACCTGATGACTCTTCGTCTGTAACACCTGTTATCAGGGAGCCACTCACTCACTCACTCCATCTATAGAAAACATCCACTATGATAAATGTTGTGCAACGGCATCATTTCCCTCGTCCCGTGTCACGATGCCAGCGGCTGCAGGCAGGTGGAGCTGTTGACGTCCGCCTGGTGTTTACATGCTGATGGTTAATACGCCGAGACCATTTGGTTATGATTCGCTTAAAGAAAAGACAAGTCTTCAGGGTATTAAATTCTTAAAGACTTCAGATGTTTGATGAGTCAAATTTAAATGATTCGTGCCTTCTGATGCCTGACCTGTGATGTGAAACTGGAAGTAATATTACCATGAACAGAGTCTCAGAGGAGCCAAATCAGCTCAAATCCTCTAAAAAAGCAACTTGTTTCCTTTGGTTTTTTCATATTTGCATCACTTTATATTGTGTATTTGTTAGGACTGCAAGGAGAAAAAACAAAACTAAGTAAAGTACTCTCTGATTCCAGCGTGTTAAATGTGAATATTGTTCCAGTTTCTTCTCTCCTCTGTGACAGTAAACTGAATATCTTTGAGTTGTGGACTAAACAAGACATTTGAGGACGTCGTCTTGGGCTTTTTGGGAAACACTGATCCACATTTTTCACCATTTTCTGACATTTTATAAACTAAACAACTAATCCAGACAATAATAATAATAATAATAATAATCCTCAGTTGCAGCCCTAGCATTTGTGCACTTTGTCTCTTTATTTTTTCTTTCATTCCCTCTTCCTTCGTGTAAAGAACTCGCGTTCTGAAAAGTACTACATAAATAAAGTTTACTAGCTTTCTAAAGCAGAATTTCAGCCTGTGTGTCAAACTTACAAAAGGTGTTCAATGACTTTCTGGTTGTCTGTAGAGTGTGGTAAAGATATTCTTCACTCAGGAACCCCATTAGTTAACATGACAGGCGATCTGTAAAAAGCATACTCTCTAAAAGGCGTGTCAGCGACCACACCTGTGCCAGGTGTTTGGGTACATACAGTAAACTGACAATGAGTTAACGTTCCCTCTGCGCTGCCTGAGGAAGGTCCCAAACGCTCGCCCTTCGCTGTGAATGGTTGTTTCTCTGAGCGAACAAAGACAAACACGCAACACTTTACACTACACAAAGAGTTCCACTCGTGCTTTTTTTGTTTTAGGAATTTGGCCCTGCAGCTTTTCCGACTGTGTTGTCCCATCAGAAGTGTTGACATCACACGCTCACTCTTATTTGTGTCTACTTGTAATAACAATTAACAAGCAGAAAACTGCTTACACTGCCGGACAATGTAGTGTGTGTGGGTGTGTGTGCAACAAAAGGCTGACAGCAAGTCTGAGTTTGTGCTGCCTCTCTCTCTCTGTGTGTGTGTGTGTGTGTGTGTGTGTGTGTGTGTGTGTGTGTGTGTGTGTGTGTGTGTGTGTACCTGTTTGAGCTGGCACATGGTGAGGGTAAAAAGGTTGACAAACTGCTCCTCGTACTGGTTGACGCTCACTCCGCCGATCTCCGTCAAACATTTGAGCGTCACGTTGCGAAACATGGGCACGTTCAAGAACTGAAACACAGGAATCGTGTCACGACGTGTCACAAGTCGTGTCACTAAACTAAATTAGGACTACATCCAAAGATAACTTCAGTCTTTTTCTTCCCTTATAAAAAAAAAATCGATTAACGGCCTGATCTATAAAATTGTTAGAAACTAACAAAAATGTTCATCACAATTTCCCAGAGCACTCAGTTGAGGATGATATCAAAATACAGAAAAATCAGCAAAATCCTTAAATATCAGAGGCTGAAACCAGCGAATGTCCTTCACTCGACAAACGTTCAATCAATTATCAACATTTTGGCAATCAGCGAACGCTCCCCGGCCGTGTCGCTGAGGCAACGAGGTGTAAACAAACGGGGAGTGATATCAAACAAACGTTTATTCTGAAATAATGATGATATACAGAGCAACTTTTTATTAAGCAACAAAATAGTTTTCAGTCCAAGTGTCCTTCCCCTTAATGTTGCTGGAGCAGTTATTTTTTTTTTTAAACTGACCAGCGACCGTCGGTGAAAGTTTTCATCTCGGCTTCCTATTGACCGTTCACTGCTACAGGAGAGCATGAACGGCTTCGATGGGAGCCGTGTTTATAATGTTACTTACAACTTATCAACCCTGATCTTGATTAAAAGTGCTCATATCACCATAATTGTATTTAGAGGTTGTACCAGAATAGGTTTACGTGGCTTAATTTCCAGAAAACACCATATTTTTGTTGTACTGCACATCGCTGCAGCTCCTCTTTTCACCCTGTGTGTTGAGCTCTCTGTTTTAGCTACAGAGTGAGACATCTCACTTCTGTTCCATCTTTGTTGGGAGTCGCACATGCTGCAGTACCTAGGTAAGGACTACTAGCCAGTCAGAAGCAGAGTATGAGGGCGTGTCCTGACAGTACCTAGGTAAGGACTACTAGCCAGTCAGAAGCAGAGTATGAGGGCGTGTCCTGACAGTACCTAGGTAAGGACTACTAGCCAGTCAGAAGCAGAGTATGAGGGCGTGCCCTGACAGTACCTAGGTAAGGACTACTAGCCAGTCAGAAGCAGAGTATGAGGGCGTGTCCTGACAGTACCTAGGTAAGGACTACTAGCCAGTCAGAAGCAGAGTATGAGGGCGTGTCCTGACAGTACCTAGGTAAGGACTACTAGCCAGTCAGAAGCAGAGTATGAGGGCGTGTCCTGACAGTACCTAGGTAAGGACTACTAGCCAGTCAGAAGCAGAGTATGAGGGCGTGCCCTGACAGTACCTAGGTAAGGACTACTAGCCAGTCAGAAGCAGAGTATGAGGGCGTGCCCTGACAGTAGCTAGGTAAGGACTACTAGCCAGTCAGAAGCAGAGTATGAGGGCGTGTCATGCTAGCAGCTAGGCGAGCATTATAACGTGTGTTCCAAAGTGACCACGTGTGTCTCTGAAGTAAAGGCTGGACTACAACAGAGCTGTTTGGAGCAGTTGGTGAACAGTGTTTTCTGGTGGAGATGGTAAGTCCCTTTGGGGGGGACTTTGGACTTTTTCACTTTGTAAACCTATAACGTACACAAAAAAGATATATAACAATAAAGGAAAAGGGAAAAAGCCAAAAAGCATAATATGAAGAACAAAAAGAACAAACAAAATCCATAGGAATATGTAATCCATGCAAACAATCAGCCTCAATAGCTCTACTCCAATTACAAATTCTGGGCATTTCTAAGGAGAAACATAAAAACAAAACATGGTACATCAATGGTAATATAGTTTGTTCGTTTCATGTTTAAATGGTCTGTCCCTCTTCTGTCAGAGCAGCTCTCAACGTGCAGCCATCAGTGTATATAAACTTCGCACACCAACTTGCACATATTTGCACTTTGCTACTTCTTGCCCCGCCTTATTTATCTTATGTTCATAAATGTAGTTTTTATGCTGCGTTCTAGGCAACCCGTAACTCGTGTTTTCACAACCTTCTACCCGTGAAAGCGCCCTGGAACGGCAGACAGACCAGTAACTTACTACCCGTGAACTCGTACCAGATCGTTGTTCTCCCAGTTACAGTTTTTGACGTCACACACACATAAACAACAATGGCGACCCCTGTTGATGCTGCACAGACGCCGGTGATTAACGGTGAGAAATAGAAATAAATAAATAGACATAAATAGGCGACTTACAGTAATTTCGCACATTGTAATCAAAACAATACACATACGGCTGTGTACTACTACAAGTTATGTTTATTAAATAAAGCCCAAAATACGTCACCCACTAGAAATCGCTAGTATCAGCTAGCGCTAGCTAACGTCGACGTTAGGTAGCCGCTAGCTATCGTTAGCGCTAGCTAGAAGGGTTTGTCGCGGCTTTGCCTGGAACGCTACCAAGTCGTGACTTGAAGTCGCAACTTAAGGGCTAAGATTTTTTTGTCTGGAACGCAGTATTACTCCCACCTCTGGTTAATAATTTTTGTTTTTACTCTGCGTGTACCGTGTGATTTTACATTAGATTACATTACATGTCATTTAGCTGACGCTTTTATCCAAAGCGACTTACAATTGCTATAAATGTCAGAGGTCACAAAGCTCTGGAGCAACTAGTGGTTAAGTGTCTTGCTCAGGGACACATTGGTTGATGGATCATGGTGGGAATCGAACCGATAACACAAATGCTTCACCCTAACGTTTTGATTCACTGGACGAAGGTCGGCCGCTTTACCTTGTAGACCAGAGTGCTGATGAGCTTGGTCTCGAAGATGTAACCTAAAGGAATCCAATTCAGGAAGCGGAGGAGAGTCTCCAGCGTGGCGTGGACCAGCGGGGCATTCTGGGAGTTTTCCTACACAGAAGAAGAGGAACAAAGTTGATATGAGAATAAATCGGGACATTTATTAAAAACACACCCCACGTGGAGATCCGTTTTTGGGTCGGGAGTCCGCCTCGTCTTACCATCACAAACTGGCACAGCTGGAATATTTGGGAGAACTCGTTGCACATGCTGAAAGACAAGAGCAGAAAGACCAGAGATCATCGGTGACGGTAGAAGGTAGGTAAGCGTAAACTGGGCAGACACGCCGTGGATTAAAACTGATCTTAGACCTTAAAATTGGTTCCCTGGGAAAGATTTTTAGGAGGAATTTGACCAAGTCTCCTCCCCCAACACGCTTTCTTCTGACGCTCAGTTTGAGGGTGTGTTGCGACATCTGATGAACGGCTCAAACGATCTCAATGATCTGGCTGAAAGATGTTTTCTGGCACATAAAAAATTAAGTTTAAAATGTTTTATTAAAGCGCCCATATTATGCTAATTTGCCCATTTAACAGTGCCACAGTCGATTTCATTTAAATAGATTTAAAGATGAAAATGTTGACACTAACAGGACCGCTAAGCAGTGGTGTAGTGTGTAGTGAGCCCCGCTCAAGACTCCGCACCACGGGAGATGGAGCCTTCTCCATCGCTGCCCCTCGCATCTGGAGTTCCCTCCCTGAACATCTGAGAAAACCTCAGTCTGTGGACACTTTTAAAAAATTGCTTAAAACTGTTCTGTTCAGGCAGGCGTTCTTAAGTTGTTCGTAGGCTTTGCAGATTTTAATTTGCACTACACTACACTTTTAATGCGTATTTTCTGTATGTATTTCTGTTTTCTATTTTTAATGTGTTTTAATATGGTGTCTGTAGCACTTTGAGATTCTCCTATGAAAAGTGCTTTACCAATAAAATGTATTATTATTATTAGTCTACGTGATACGCAGGTACATAAGGTCAAGAACTTCCATATATCCACTTATAAAAGCACGAGAACATGTAACGTCTGTGTTGCGAGTCAACTAGGAACGACAACGCATTTGCTCGGCGGTCATTCTCTGTGCAAACATGAAATTAAATGTAAATGGACCGTTTTTATATAGCGCTTTTCTAGTCTTAACGACCACTCACAGCGGTTTTACAGAGCACAGGAACCACCCACACACGTTCACACGGCAGCCGAGGCTGCCGTACAATTGGCAGGCGACCGCTCTACCACGGAGCCACAGTGATTAACCAATGAGAATCACTAATTCAGCAGACTAAAACTACACTGTAGCGACAACTCTCAACTTCACTTAAGTCAAGAGCACTTGACATCTTTCATCGGTTACCTGTCTTTGAGGTGCTTGGCCTTCACCTGGGTCATCTGGCCACTGGAGAAGTCAAAGACCTCCTCGCTGAGCAGTTTGAGGATGATCATGTTGTTCTGACAGAGGCTCTCGCTGGTCCGACTCGCGCCCACGATATCGCTGATGAAGGTGGGCCAGTGTTTGGGCCATTCCTGCTTCAGGATCTAAAACCAGTCCAGAGAAGACGACATCTTGCGTCACCACATCGTGTCAGCGGGGTCCGAAAATCAACACTCGCCAAGCGCCGAATGCGGGTACATTTTCCGTTCGGCGAGTACATCAAAAAGCCGAGACGCACTAACCAGACGGACGACCGCTGGCAGAAAAAGGCAAGTCGGACCGATCGGTCCAAAAAAAGTGCCTCGGAACACACCGAAGCGACGTCGCTACTCTGCGTCGTCGTCCCAAAAAATGTATTATTTATATTATTTATGGATTCATTCATCTACCTATCAACATGGCCGGTGAGCCAAGAAAGTTAATTTCGGACACTGCATGTCAGTCATCGTTAGGGTTGGGGACCGAAACGCGGTGCCAGTAGGTCGTCGGTTCCGACGTAAACGGTGGTAACGAGACCGAATAAGAACTAAAATTTCGGCGCCTGACTTTCCACTACACTCAACAGCAGGTAACGTTAGCCTAGCGTTAGCTAGCAGCGTGATTAAACGCGGTTAACATGCTGACAGGTGACGTTAAACAGTGTAAAGTGTGACTGTATATCAACCAGTCCCTCCAGAAAAACGTGATTATGCGATCGCAGAATTCAATGCATAATCAGCCAAAGTCACATATATCTCAACAGAAAGATGAAAAATGTTGTGTTTACTTCACACAAGAGCAGCCATTTTCCCCTGTTGCCATGGGAACGTTATGAAGTGGCGTAATTTCGCCTACTGAGAACTCAGTGTTGGGGGGGAATCACTTTGTTTCTCTTTTTCATCAAACCGCAGTTTTTGCAAGTTCCCGCATTTTCATCGCATAAAATTGCATAAATATTCCGCATATTCCATCACATTTTTTAAGAAAACGTGCCGCATAATCAAGGATTTTTGCCCGCAACAATCACAAAAAAACTCCGCGTTTTTCTGGAGGGACTGATCAACAGTCTGCTCTGCAGCGCAGCAGCTGCCGACGTCGAAAAAAAAACAAAAAAACTGGTAACCTACAGCCTCGCGGTGCATTCAAAGTTATTGTAAAATACCCTTTTCCCATCTGGTTGTTGTTTGTGTCGTTCAACAGCAATTTACTGGTGAAATAAGTTATAGTTATTACATTACTATTACATCATTTTATTATTTAATTTTGACCATATGGCCTTTAGTAATAAACAATGTGTTCTTAAATGTCGCCGACTTCTTTTTTTAAACTTTCTTAAAGTCTCTGTTCAGGCACCGTTTTAAAAGTACCGCTTTAGCACCGGTATCGGAGAAAAAAAAAAACGATACCCAACCCTAGTCATCATTCTACTACAGCGTGTTCAAACCATCACAGTGTATTTACCTGTACGAGGATCATGTTGAGTTTTGATATGTACACGCCCTCTTTCTGCAAATGAAGATCAAAGCAGCGACATCAGCACCGAGCAGCACAGTTCAATTACCAAGTGCCGTATCTGACATTAATGCAACTTCACCTCCATGTTTGCGGGATCAGAAGAAGTCTTGATGATTAACCCGACGACGTACTTCTTGATGCCTGAAAATATATCCAAGAGTTCATGATGAACGATGAAAATGCAAAAACGTTACTTCCGCTGACGAGCAGCATAGAGACAGAAACATCTTCGTAATCTTGATGATTGTGTAATGTCATCAAACTTACCTTCACACTGATTTCTGGGGAGAATCTTCCAGCGTGTTTTGATGACTGTCTCCAGAATCTGCAGTGCATAATACTGAGAGAGAAAATGAGACGTATATTAAGAGACATACTCTTTACATCAAGAGCTAATTACCAACAAACAAGCGCCAACGACAATATAGTGTTCGCACCTGGTGATGTTACACATGAACATGAATTATGCCCCACGGACTGTACCCAATCCAACTTTATTTATATAGCACATTTTAACAAACACAAGGTTTTCCAAAGTGCTTCACAAAAAGAACCATCAACCTGCCCGTACAAACATACATACATACATATATATAAGGGGGGTAGACAGGGCTGGAAGATGCAAGAAGTAAGAAAAATACAGCATAACATGAGGAAAGGAGAAAAAAGCAACTCCCAAACTATGCTCAGTACAGTACAGAAAAGTGTGGGAACAGGAAACGTAGGCATAGACCATACACTCTGAAAAACGTGCAAGCATGTTCCTGCATGCAGATACTAAATACAGTGTAAACAGAATCAGTGTTTCCTCTATGTTGATGTTGTAGTGGCGGCTCGCCATGGCTAAATTTCTGCCGCCACGGCATCAGAAATGGAGCAGACACAGTTTTAAATAATCCTGCCGACATAATGCAACCCCGCTGCCGCTCACACTGCAATTTAACAACGAGCAGAACTATTCAGAGGTCATTGGGCGCGTCCAGTTTAACGCCACATACTGTTGTGTTCATGTAGTTTATTGTCAAGACGTTCGCTTTTCTTCCGAGTCGACTATTAAACGAACAGCTCCACCAAGAACGTCACCGCGGTGGGTCCGTTCTAATTGGACAACGTTCAACTTGTTTGTTTGTTTGTTTGTTTGTTTGTTTAAACTTTATTTGTCCCTGTAGGGCAATTGGTTTTGCAGCGAGACATGGACACAGGGCACAAGTGCAAAACGTAAATACATAATACTTAAGTTACAGATTCAAGTTGTACACCAAGGTATTGAGAAAATACATACAATCAAATAAATAAATAAATAAATAGGCCTAAGAGCTACCGAATAAAATAAAATGCTCCATTTCTGAAATAGAATAAATAAACAAATTTAACTTGTCAGTCCCGTCAGCTCATCGTCCAGATATCAAACATCTGGAAACATTAAAAACGGTGTGTGAGTCAGTGTAATATAATATAAATTGGAGAACTGTGTGCGCCATCAATAGTCTGTTTTGGTCATTTATTCCTTCCCCTTTAGTCATTATCCTCACACACACACAAAAGAAAACTTTTGAGAGATCTTTCTTTCCCCCAAAGTATATTCTGTGTTTTTTAACTTGTAAACCAATTATTTCCAACTGCAGAGTAACGTCGGACAATCTGCTTCCTGTTTACACTGACACGCACATGCTCAGTGTGTGTGTGTGTTTGTGTGTGAACGGACATGTGATATGTGATGTCAGACGCGTCGATACGGACAGATATTAGTTCTGCTGCTGTAGCTAAAACTCTTGCGTGGACGGAGAACTGTTTTGTCTCAAAATGCTGCTTCAAAATGAAAACGTAGCCGTGTACATGTAGCCTTAAATGCTGCAAATAAATACATTTTCAGCAGGTGTTGAAGGTCAGTTATATGGGTGTGGAGCTCCTTTTGTTATCACTTATCTGTACACTTTGTTTATGGAAATAATTTCCCAGATAACCACAGATTTCAACACTGTAAACTTCCGTTAGCTGGAGAAAATCCAATAAGTGCAGCGGTGCTTTCACTGCCCTGAAAGCCTTGGCCTGATGTGGACGAACTGATAAACATCAGCTCACATTATTACATTTTGCCCGGAGAGACCAGCAGCGGATGCGAGTTCACAGCTCGTCTCTGCTACAACAGCAGCAGCAGCCTGCGTCAGCTATATACGTACTTTAGTTTTCATGTTCTGAGAGAACTCCAGGATGGTGTCCACCCTCGTCCAGGCGTCCGGATGGTCCTTCAGGTTGGTGAGAACTTCCTGGGCCACTCGTTGCTGCAAGAGAGCAACGCAGCAGACACGGAGCTTTAGGTTTAAAAAAGATCAACTTCAGGAATATTTCACTACATTTACACATCATAATTTGACCTGTCCTGACACCCTGACCCTGAGTTGAAAAATGTTGCGTTTACTTCACACAAGAGCAGCCATTTTCCCCTGTTGCCATGGGAACATTATGAAGTGACGTCATTTCGCCTAGTGAGAACACGGTGTTGGGGGAAAAAAAATCACTTTTTTTTCCTCTTTTTCATCAAACCGCAATTTTTGCAAGTTCCCGCAATTTCATTGCATAAAATAGCATAAATATCCCGCATATTCCATCGCATTTTTTTAAGAAAGTGTGCCGCATAATGAAGGATTTTTGCCCGTAACTATCACAAAAAAACTCAGCGTTTTTCTTCAACTTTTTTTTTTTGTACTTTTCTGCTTTTTTGCACTTCTGGTTGGACGCAAACTGCATTTCGTCGTCTTTGTACTCGTACTCTGCACAGTGACAATAAAGCTGAATCTAATCTAATCCAGACACTAGACGTGGGAGCCCACAGTGGAGCTGCTGCTCACCTGGGATCCAATGTCGTGGTACATGGAGTTGACAACATTGTCCAACAGGTTGATGTCCAGTTTCTGACTGAAGTCAAGCAGCTGTCTGGCTGGGTGATCGGCCAACATCGTCATTTCTGCTGGCATAGAGCTTCTGAGGAAGGGGGGAGGGGGGGAGAAATGATTTCAACTTCAAATCACAGCAGAACCTGGTAATAGTAACAAAGGTATGACATAGATATGATGAAACAACTTCCGTTTTATATCTATGGGTATGACGGACACACACAAGTATCTACAGACAGATATTTTATTCCTATATGGTAACGCTACACCATTGCATGTCTTGGATTGTCTTTTTTCTTTTTTTTTTTTTTTTTACTTGCACCTTTTGTCTTTTTACACATATTTAATAATTTTGAAAGGGGATCTAACATTTTCATCGCCAACGACTGCTTCCCTGTAATTGTTGTACATATGACAAGAAATCACTTGAAACTACATATTTCATTAATATTTTAAACACTATTAGGGAAGTCGAACACGAACATTTAATCAGTGGTGGAACGTAACGAAGTACATTTACTCAAGGACTGCTGTTTTTCAGAGGAAGATGTTACATTTCAGAGGGAAATATTGTACTTTTTACTCTACGTTTTATTTGACGGCTGTAGTTACTTTTCAGGTCAAGACTGAACATTAAAAACATTTCATCGGTTAAAAAAAAGGGATTCTTATCAAATTAAACTACATGAAAGTATACGAGTTGTTACAACTAGTCCTACTTAACATTAAATTGCTGCTTACTTAAATGCATTAACAACAATATTCTTAGTGGGGTCATTCTGCACAGGAAGTACTTACAAATGTTGATACTTTTATTATTTGTATTATATTATGTTAAACTCATACATCTAAACTTTTACTTGAATAAGATTTTGAATTCATTTTTTCTACTGCATTACTACTTTTACTTCCACCGATGCGTTTAATGGGTGCGTTAATATTTGGAAAGGTGTGCCAAAACCAAAAGTGTAAGTTGATACAATTAATTTAGGTATTGCAACCCAGGTTAGCTTTCCTTTCACGCTCTATAGCAGTTAGACAGAAACAAGTTATTCTTGTTCAGAGAAAAGTTATGACAGACACGCAATCATAGTCATAAATGTGTAGAAGACAAAATAAACTTGTGTTGCAAATATTCACTGGATTTTGATTGTATGGGGTACTTCTGTGTACTGGAAGAAAGTATTTCCGTGGGTGTGTGTCTGTCTCTGTGTGTGCATGTGCATGTGTGTCTCTGTGTGTGCATATGTGTCTCGCTCTCTGTGTGTGTGTCTCTGTGTGTGTGTGTGTGTGTCTCGCTCTGTGTGTGTGTGTGTCTCTGTGTGTGCGTGTGTCTCTCTGTGTGTGTGTGTGTGTGTGTGTGTGTATATATACATTGTTCTGTTCTGTATGTTGAACTAAACATGTTTGACGTAATGCTATATTTAATTCAAGACAATATTGAAAATAACATGCAGTATACTCAGAAAACTG
>CM042427.1:39725780-39753280 GCA_023631565.1 Gymnocephalus cernua | reverse complement strand
AAATGCTGTATAAAACGAGTGTGCAGTATAGATTTGGGACATGTCCTTACTCTCATGGCTGACTGGGACCCTTGAATAGGATGGAGCCATACTTAATGATGTTAGTATAAACTGTGCTTTTCCTATTGTGACACGTCATAGTGTGTACTGTGAAGATAGCCTACGGCTGTATCCAAAATTACATCCGTCAGTAATGGTGCAAAATGATGAATAAGGTCAATTAAATGCTCACTATAGAGTTAACTACAGAGCAGAATTAAACCTGAAGGACAAACCCGGGGCGCAAAAATAGAAAGTCGACCCATGTGTTATTAACCCCTAGGTTCCTTTTTGCGCCGGACTTGTCCTTTAATCTGCAGATATGTACTTTTTACAGTTTTAAGCGTTGATACAGAATGAAAATCTGCACAAATCTTGCAGAAATCTGCGTCCACAGATTCCGTGTGGCCCTGATAATGAGTTGTTAATAATGCTGGGGGCGGCTTCTTAAAGAGGAATTCTCGGCAAAATGCATCCTAGGGTGTTTTTGTGTGAATGTACGTGAGTCAAACTTTAGTTTAAAAGCATATTTAGGACGGAAGCGCCACTTTTAAGATTGACCGTATTCTTGTTTTTGGGTCAAATGGCCTTTTGAATGGGAGAGCTAGGGTCACTTTTATGCTATAGCCTCAAAATATCTATTTTTAACCACTAAAGGCTCAGATATACTAGCGCTTCCAAAAGTGCGTGCGGAAATCGTGACGTCACGGGACCGCCGTGAGTATTTATACTTGCGCGTGGTGGTCGCGACACTAGTTGCAGTCTTCTCCTGAACAGCGGTGGCGCTAAGGAGCAAAGGCTACCGATGTTTTTCTTTCTAAGGACTAGAAGAAGAAGAAAAAGATAAACAACAGCAGAACAGGCAGCAGCAGCGCCGTCAATGCTTCGATTTGATTCAGTGAGCTACTCCGTCAGATCGAGCCTTTCATTCACAAAAAAAGAACTCATCTTAACCCGGTAAGTTTACAGGAGAGACTTGCAGTCAGTCGGCGAGTCCTGGCATCACGTTTCCCAGGAGCTCGTTCAGGCTTCCTGTTTCCGTTTTGTCGTGCGCCGCTGAAAAAAATAGACTGGTGCGCGCCCTGTGCTCGCGCGCTGAAAATCGGACGCGCCGGCCGGAAATGACGTAATTTTGATGTCACGAATGCGCGCGCCACCTCCAACGCGTCAAGCATAAAACGGCCCTAATTAGACTCGACACAACGTGAGACTTTGCTCCGAGTGTCTCCAGGAGCTCTACACATTAACTCAGCATTGAGAACATTGTTTGTGGACCCAGAGTTCACTAAAAAGAAAGGTTTTAACACATCACCGTAGCTCTTGTTGTTTCCGGTCGCCGCCGTCTCTGCAGTCAGAACGAGTCGATATCAAAACAAGCAGCAACAGATTTAGTATATCCCTTGTGCTCCGGTGGAGTTAATGTGTAGAGCTCCTGGAGATACTCGGAGCAAAGTCTCATGTTGTGTTAAATTATGACATAGGCTACATTAGATTTAGTATATAGTTCATACTTTTTTTTGGCGTATTTCTTTTCTGATTTTAATGCTATATAAAGACCGTTGCCGTGCTTGCATCACTCCCCTTACCCCTCCTAGGCCAGTGGGAATGCAAATGGAAAAAAGGATTTTAGGGGAGAGTAGTTCTTAGAATTGCTTAGAAGTGTACTTTTCCTCTAAAAAGTACAAGTACTATCCTGTAGAAAACCCCCGGCTTCCTCAGTCATTGTATATTTTATCCTCGTGCCCTCTCGGCTGCTGCTTGCTGACGTTATTTCAGACTCTGGCTCTACAGCTGATCAGCAGTTTGCCTCGGCGGTGGACGAGGAAACATCAACTGTAACATCTCAGTGTTTCCCCTACGTTGATTTGCAAGTGGCGCACCGCCACAGTTAAGTTTCTGCCGCCACGCCACGGTGTCAATGTTGATTGTCGGAGAATAGCGCGGACACGCGCTTCACAGGTAGAGCACAAACCCAGCCCCCCCGTCTCTATTCACATGCCGGGATTGTTGCCTGCGCGCCACACACACGCAGCCGAGTTGTGTGTGTGCGCGTTAACGTTACCGCACACACACATCTAAAACACGCGCAGCACCTGACTGGGAACGATACCGAGGATTACCAACGGCCGCTGGGGGGGCAGATGAACTCACGCTAGTCTCGTTACTGTAAGTAGGTTACGATAAAACCTTCATGAGTAAAAAGTCAATACTTATCAATGACATACCTGCCACCACAGCTAAAAAAAATCCTAGGGGAAACACTGACATCTACAGATAAAATCTTGCTAAATTTAGCCGCATTACTATTACAGAAGAAAAACTCCTGTATCCTTTTCTGCGACATACTCTTCTACAACTAACGTTCAGTCAACTGGTCTCAGCCTGCTCGCTTCTCAGCGAGTCACGTCACGTTACTCACTTTCACTGTCACCTCTATCAGCTATAACAGTTACTTTTTAGTCGGCTATATTTTAGAACCTATCCATATACCTTTTTTTGCTATTTGCATCATTATTTGATATACAAAAATATAAACAATGTCACACAGCGAATTAGTAATCATTTAAAAACTATAAAATCCAGCTCCTGCAAGCAGGTGCGTGTGATTGGTTCACAGGGCTTGCTGAGGCTCCTGCTTTGATCTGTTGCTGTTCTTTGCTAATGCTGTTATCAGTTATTATCAATGTTTGTGCAGACAGGTGATGGTTGGTGATGTTTTTCATAATATCGTTTGAAATCATACTTTCACACATTTTGGTTTTATCATCACCATAAGTTGCTGTGTGTGGTCGTTACATAAAGCGTGTTGTGTTTCTGCTCAGGTGGACTCGGTGATATGTTAATAACAATATTATGGTGATGTCTGGCTCAAAGAGGGAAAACTCACTGTTGTACGCCTCGAAAGAAACTAATGCATTTTGTGATATAGATTACCTAGATATTACACTTTTTTTTAAAATGAGACTGTAAATTGAGGGGATGGGGGGGGGGGGGGGGGGTACCAAACCTCTCAGCCCCGGGGGCCTAACATTAGGTTAAGGCGGCCCTGGCGAGGATACACGAGAGCAGCCTTCCCGAAAGCCGTGCAGCTGAAAGATGTTGCTAACTCCGCCCATACAGCTGACGAATTCACGGGACGCTTCAGCAGACAAAGGTCGTCTCGTC
Source organism: Gymnocephalus cernua (assembly GCA_023631565.1). NCBI lineage: Eukaryota > Metazoa > Chordata > Actinopteri > Perciformes > Percidae > Gymnocephalus > Gymnocephalus cernua. Next base: position 39,750,076 of record CM042427.1, on the reverse strand, counting down.
CTTCTAAAAACACTTCCCCTCGTCTCCTCTCTCCTCGCGTGATTTCCTCCCGTCTCTCCTGTGCTTCCTCGGTGAGACAGACGGAGGAAGGGAAGCAAGTGAAGGAAACAGGGATGCAATGTGTTGACCTGGGATGTACCCCTAGAATACAGCGAACGGGTGAACACAGAAGTGATTTCAGACACACACAATCAATCTCGTCACCTCAGGTTAAAGATCACGTTTTCGAAGGCGTTTTCTATTCTTACGTGCACGATATTTACAATAAAAACATCACATCTCATCATTCCAGGAATAAGAAGCCTCCTCTGCACTTGATGTGCTTTCTATCAGAGTTTCTGAACATACTGTAGCTATGACAACTCGTATCACTTCCCCGCTTCCTGCCGTGTGGTGTCGGCGTCGTGCTCGCCGTCGTCTGAATAACTCTCGTGATCGTCTGAGTAGTGGAAACTTTCATCATCATCATCCTCATCATCATCATCATCATCTCTACGGGAATCCCGCTCCGAGTGGTGACCGCTGGCGTCCTCGCCGTCACGGTGGCTCGGTGAAGTCTTGTCACTCGTTCCTTCCTTTTCGTCCGGATCAGCTTCTGAGTCTTCATCGTCCAGGAAGACCCTTCTGTAGTGAACAGGTTTGTATCCCATGTCTGGCTCCTCGTGGTCGCTGACAAACAGAAGAACACGAATCAGCTCTGAGGTCAGTAACAGCCTCAGGCCCAAAACATGGCTGAAGTCTTATTCAGAGCAATCACACAAACAACTTTCTCAGTCCCTCCGGAGTTTTTCTGTGATTGTTGCGGGCAAAAAATCCTTAATTATGCGGCACGTTTTCTTAAAAAATGTGATGGAATATTCGGGATATTTATGCAATTGTATCCGATGAAATTGCGGGAACTTGCAAAAACTGCGGTTTGATGAAAAAGAGGAAACAAAGTGATTCCCCCCCAACACCGTGTTCTCACTAGGCGAAATGACGTCACTTCATAACGTTCCCATGGCAACAGTGGAAAATGGCTGCTCTTGTGTGAAGTAAACGCAACATTTTTCAACTTTCTGCTGAGATATATGTGACTTTTCTGCAACGAAAATGCGGGGATTATGAAATCATACAAGCCCCGCATATTTTGCGCGGAAATCGGCAATTTATGCGGCGAAAGTGCGGCGTATTTGAAAAAATGCGGCCCCCCCCCCCGCATAAATATGCAGACTTTGGCTGATTATGCGTTGAATTATGCGATCGTATAATCGCGTTTTTCTGGAGGGAACTGATTTCTATACATAGTTTCTTTCTGTAAAAGATGATTTACAGACAACCAACCAACCAACCAACCAACCAACCAACCATGCTGCATGGTTAACTTAAAGGTCCACTGTGTAGGAATCTCTCCCATCTAGTGGTGAAACTGTATTTTGCATTCAAACCAATAGTCTCTAGTGCCTCGCTTTTTAATTATGTAATGTACCAAGAAGCTACGACAACATGTCTTTTTTTGGCGACGAGGATTCCTTCTCCTGTGGCTCGGCATCAGTCTGATCATCCGTTATGAACTAAAGTGCAGTTGCAGGCTTTCAGATTTGCCGGGGCGGTGACAAGCGCCTCTCACTGATCTCCTTCTCCCTTTCAGCTGGTTTCAGTCACGTGACGCCGGCTCTGAACGAAAACAAAATGGCGGAACGACGTGGAAGCCTCCATGGACTTACCCGTCCAATGTAAATACAGATAAGAAATTCTTCGCTTACAAGGAGAAGTCAGATCATTGGCAGAGGTCACTTTACACCAATGAGGACATATTTATGAATGAAGCTAATAAAATACTTAAAAGACTACACAGTGCAACTTTAAGTAACAAATTCTTCATTTTCTGTTGCTGAACAAATATACATTTAACCCACGAGGGGCTTGTTAATAATCAAATGACACAGGTTTGCACTGACTACATGAGAATCCCATCTAGGGCTGCAACTATTGATTATGTTCATCATCGATTAATCTGATTAGTTTCTCTCTCATGCTCCTTATCTCCTGACAATCACAAACACATTTATTTGGCTCGGCTTAACGCATCAGACTGGCTGAGTCAGTAAACGTGAGCGCAGGGTGTCATTTTTACACATTCACCTGTGTTTGCTGTCACTGGACGCCGAGGCTTTGCCTGCAGATCCTGAGTTAACGGCCTTGCTGCTGATGAACTCTTCAGTCAGATCGCATCCATGCAGGGCGTCTGTGTAGCGCTTCTCCGCTGCCTGTTTGGCATTACTCTGTTATCAAAGAAAGTTCAGAGAGTCAGTATACAAATTAACACCCAAGTACTCTTATATCAGTCTGTGACAGTCTTGCGTCCCAGCACTAATGGCAGTGAAATGATGTTGTATTCCATTAACGTTCCATTAAAATTGACTCACTTCAGTTAGCTATTTCTGACAGTTTCCTGTATATGTGTGTGTGTGTATAGGTGATAGCGGGCTTTTCAGGTCAATGCTCACCTGTGCGACCTGCTCCAAGAGCAGCGGCCTCCCCTTCACTCTCCGCTTCATCTCTTTAATCTCCTGCTTGTACTCCTTCTTGCGCTGAAGCTCTTGTTTCCTGCGGAGAACACAGAATTAAGAATCGCCCCATTTCCTTCAACATCTCACGCTGCAGTCGCGTTACGGCGCCTTCCGTGGCCACAGGTAAGTTGGAATTTACAAGTTCCCAGTCACAAATGTCAACTGGAACGCCCTCTGAAGTCGGATTTAAGGCCTAACGTTATGTTTTGTGTGAAATATTTGAATTTATTAGGGTTTATTTAAATAATAATGTCAGTCCCTCCAGAAAAACGTGATTATGCGATCGCAGAATTCAACGCATAATCAGCCAAAGTCCGCACATTTTTTTCAAACACGCCGCACTTTCGCCGCATAAATTGCCGATTTCCGCGCAAAATATGCGGGGCTTGCATGATGTCATAATCCCCGCATTTTCGTTGCAAAAAAGTCGCATATATCTCAGCAGAAAGTTGAAAAATGTTGCGTTTACTTCACACAAGAGCAGCCATTTTCCCCTGTTGCCATGGGAACGTTATGAAGTGATGTAATTTCACCTACTGAGAACACGGTGTTGGGGGGGAATCACTCTTTTTTCCTCTTTTTCATCAAACCGCAGTTTTTGCAAGTTCCCGCAATTTCATCGCATAAAATTGCATAAATATCCCGCATATTCCATCGCGTTTTTTTAAGAAAACGTGCCGCATAATCAAGGATTTTTGCCCGCAACAATCACAAAAAAACTCCGGAGCGACTGTAATTTAAAGAGTACCTGAATTCTTTGAGTTTGGTCGGGTGCGTCTGTGAGAGAGCCAGGTGGGGGTCGTTGGCCTGGGCACGTTTCAACACCACGCCCTGCAGCTTCTTCTCCCGCTGCTTCTGCTTCTCCCTCCACCGCTCCTCCTCCTCCTCGGCCTTCTTCCTCTGCTCCAGCACCTTTCTACTCAGGGAGACAATCTGGTCACAAGGTGCAGGAAGGTGTGGCGGTGGTGGGAACTTCGGGAAGAGGATATGGGTGCAAACCAATCAGCTACGGGTTTTTACAACATGTTCTGGAGCGGGTGTGTGTGTGTGTGGGGGGGGGGGGGGGGGTGTGTGAGCATACAGCGGGGGATGTTGGGAAATGGAGTTCCACAAAATCAGCCTGTAGGGATTTCAAACACAGAAGGCAACTGATCGTTTCTGTTCTGAGGATGTGTCTATGTCAACTAAGATGGCGGATGCCTCTGGAGTCCTAAAATGGTACCTCACAGCCTCATGCCTCTTTTTGGTGGCGTCCGTGACTTTGGTGGGCAGAAACTCCATGCTGCCAGAGAGCGACGAGCACTGGCTCGAGTTTGGCGTACGAGGCATCCCGGGGCTGATGTACGGCCAGCGCCTCATCCGAGGGCTGCTCTGCTCCTTCTCGATGTCGGCCAGGATGCGTTCACGGTGCGACGTGATGTGTGACGTCCTCAACTCAAAGGGTTCGCACGCAGTCGTGGGCTTCACCTCTTTCTGTTTCTCCAGGTGTTTCTGGAAGCGTCGGTAACTGGCGTCGAAGTCGGGTACTTCCTTGTTAATATGGGGCCTGTGGGAGAAGTCGTCCCCTCCGGCCGCGGCGCCGCCGTCTTTGGTCTTCTTGCGGTCGCTGAGTCGTCGTTCCAGCATGCTGGGAGGCATCGAGGCGCTGTGGAGCATCTCCTGAGCTCTCATCTGTATCTTGATGGACCGATACAGCTGCTCCTCCTTCATCTGCTCTCCCACCGCCGCTGCGTACACTGCCTTGGGCACAGGCTTGGCCTTGAAGGGTTTGACTTTCCCCTGGTCGATCGGTTGTGGCCGATGCAGCTGTTTCTGCTCCTTCTTTTTGCGCTCCCTCTCCAGGAAGCTGAAGGGCTTCTGGACGGTCTGAAGATGCGGATCTTCTCGCTCTTTCATTCGCCGTCGTCTCTCGCTGCGCTCCCGCAGCTCTTCGTAAAGCGGGAGGTGAACATGAGCCGGCGCAGGGCTGGCGCGGAACTTCTTCTGGCACTCTTTCAGCTCTTCCAGCTGCTTTCGCAGCTCTGCGTTCTCCTGCTCGATCTCCGAACGCGTCTTTGTGCCACTCCTTTGCCTGTCAGACTCACGCAGCATCATCTGGAAAGGTTTCGGGACGGTCATTCTGTGTTTCCAATGCTCTCCGTCTTTTTGCCCCGGTCTCTTCTTTCCTTTTCCCTTTCGTGGTCTCCTCTGGTCTGTAGGCAGGCTGTGCACCGAGGAGGACGACAGGTGGGTGTTGTGAAGGGAGAGCTTAAAGTCCTGCCACATGTTCTTGATGTGTTCTTCAGGAGAAAAAAGCAGAGCTTTCTCCACATCGTTACAGGCAGCTTCGTCTCCGTCTGAAGAGTCTGAATGTCCCGAGCCCCTCCTGAGCTCAACAGCAGAGTGCGACTTCCTCAAACGGCGTGAAACCGCTGGGCTGCTGTTGGACCACGGCAGTCTAACAGAGAAAATAAATCGACGACTGTTAATATGACAAAGCACCTAAAACTCAGAAAATAAATCACCATCACTCAAACTCACCATATAATAATAATAATAATAATAAATTGAATTTATATAGCGCTTTTCATAGACTCAAAGTCGCCTTACAGGGAGCTAGATTAGAAGGTAAAACAAAACAGGACAATACAAGACAAAACAAAACAAAGCAAAAGAAAACAGGACAAAGCAAAACAAGATTCAGTCACAGAAGAAAAGGGGGCTACAGTTAGGCAGAGGTGAAGAGATGGGTCTTGAGGCGGGACTGGAAGATGGTGAGGGACTCAGAGGTGAAGAGATGGGTCTTCAGGCGGGACTGGAAGATGGTGAGGGACTCAGAGGTGCGAATCTCTTGGGGGAGGGAGTCCCAGAGCCTGGGAGCTGCCCTGGAGAAGGGTCTGTCCCCAAAACTGCTGAGTTTGGACTTGTGGATGCCATATCACAATTAAGTACACTGTGGGGGAGTAGTTGCTATCTTTAATGCATTTTGAGCTGACATTTCTTTAAATCATCTCAAAGGCAATACACTGCACTCATAGTTGCATCTAACGACTATTTTCTATATCTATTAATCTCTCAATCGTTTTCTCAATTAATTAAATAATAGTTTTGTCTATAAAATGTTTAGAGAATTGTAATAAAAAACTGGACCAAAGAGAGTCCAAAGTGATGTATTCAAATTGCGTATTTATACCAACCAAGAGTCCAAAATTATGATAATATGAAAGCAGCAAATCTTCGCATTGAGGAAGCTGAAACTGGCAAATGCTTAACATTTTATCCATCAAGCACTAAACCATTCAGCCTTTTTTTTTTTCTTATGTTAAACAGCTATTTTGTAGACATTTGTTTCTGTTTTTTTTATTGTTTATTTCATATTAATGTTGAATGTGTTTGTTTATGTTAATGTATGCCCCAACCAACCACCAAGGCAAATTCCTTAGTGAGTATAACTTACTTGGCAATAATTCCTTCTCTGATTCAGATTCTGATTAATCTAGTGTGCTATGAAATGTTGATATAACACCCCCTTTAGGCTAAAAAGGAGAAAAATCAAGGATTCACATTTGCATCACTGCTCTTTTTTTTGTTGTCTATTTAGGCCAGTTGTAAAAATGATCTGCGTTAGCCTAGTGCTGGGCGGTATACCGGTTCATACCAAAAACCGGTGTATATTTTCGTCACGATGTTCATTTTTAATATACCGCCATACCGGTGTGTTTAATAACACAACGTCCGGAACGAACGTTACGCTGCGCCGCGCGACACTGTTTTAGACGGACCCTTTAAAATGCTGCACTTCTAAGCAGCGACGGTAAACAGCAGCGCACCAGAGGGACGTCACACGGAAGATGGATGCTGCAGAAGTAATGACACAGACGAACTTGTGCCAAAAAAAGGAGCCGCCGGGTCTGTTGTTTGGAGGTTTTTTGGTTTCCAAAAATCCGACGTTGACCAAACAACCATTTTATGCAAGTGCTGTCGGGCTAATATAGTCGCGAAAGGCGGCAACACGAGCAATTTGCTCCACCACCTCAGCTGCAAACACGTCTTGGAGTATCAAGAATGTATGAAATTAAAGTCAGCAGGCTCAGCGCCCTCCACATCAGCAGGTAACACGGGGAAAGCTAAAGAAAAGTCGAGCCAAATGTCACTTAAAGACGCGTTTGCTAGAGGGACTCGCTATGACAGAAAAAGCAGATTACAAACTCCATCACCAACCACCGAGCTAAAGACACGGTCCCCTTAATACAGTGGTGAGGAATGAGGCAATTAAGGCAATTTACTGCAGTAATTCCTCTCTCAACGAGTAGAAAATGCATTGAACATCTGAATATGCATGAAAAAAAAAAACCGTCAAAAACGGGAAAACCGGCATAATTTTGAAAAAAAAACGTGATATGAATGTTTGGTCATACCGCCCAGCACTAGTTTAGGTCATAAAATAAGACCTGGGAAACACAACAGAATTAATCTTGAAGTTTCTCTCAACATAATCTTGACCGGAAGCCACCCACCTGTGCCGTCCCGTCTCCAGCAGCGTCACGTCCAGAGGCTCCATGGCCTTGAGCTGCAGCTTCCGGCGGTACATGCTCTCCAGCTCAGCCATGGTGCGGAGGTGCGCCTTCTTCAGCTCCTCCAGCTTGCTGTAGTACTCCTCGTTGGAGAAGAAGATTTCGCTCAGGTCGAGGCGGTCTCCTGCCGCTCTGAAGTCGGTCATCATGAGAGGACCGCCCTTCCCCACATAGTCCTCGTCGCAGAAATCAGAGCCCGAGTCCTCATACTCCAGCTGAAAAGGCCAAAAGTCATGTAAATCTCATTTGCCAATCATCTAAATCTTAAGCAACTTTTGGCAAGGGAGGCCTCCGTGGGGGTTTTGTGTTTTGATTTGACGCATACATTATATGATTTATGTAACATGACTTGAAAATGTAGCCTGAAAGTAATATATTTGTTTTGGAAGCTGCCATTTTTATTGTATTTCACGCTAACTGTAGGACGTTTGTTTTTAACGAGCAGGTGTTGTGGAGCCGAGCGGCGCTGCTCGGTGGCTCCTCCAGGACTGATAAGCCTATTACCGGCAGAGACGTGGGCCATATGGTGGAGCACTAAAGGGCAGCTTACCGGGAAAAGAGCTCAACTGACACACGTCCTGCATCAAGCGTCTGGCTCTTTTTGATTCTCACAACATCGTTAGCGTGTTTGTCTTCCCTGAACTGGGACAACTGCTGCAGCATCGTGCATGGGAGGAGGAGGAGGAGGAGTGTTGTTGTCCAAATGATAATTAAGAGTTTGGGATTATAAACTAAATGACGTGACGTCTGGTAGTCAAGACGGAAGTCCAAAAATAGTCAGGCCCAACACGTTATGCAGGTCAAATCCTTTCCATCACACGGACTGACCTGAAACTGTCAGCTGCCTGTTAACTGGACGAGATCTGTTTCTACTCGACAAACAAAATAAAAGTATACTAGAAAACATTTAAACATTGTGTCGTCCTCGGGTCAAATTTGAGCCGTTTTCAACGTTTTTAATATCAGAAATATGGGTTTCTTAGTTACAACCACATCGCCCCAAAATAACTTGCATGCGTGCATGTAGGTTGTATGGGTCCAATGCAACATTCTTCACAGGTAAAAATCAATGATTACTTCCATTGAATTTTGGGTGTTTTATTCAATTTCATATCATTTGAAAAAAAATCTGTTTAAATGGTTAAATGGTGTCCTGACTAAACTTTAACATAAACCGGTCTGTGATTCACTCGACATCCTCTGATCTTAACTAATCAGTCACAATAATTCATCATTTCTGCTTTTTTTCTAACTGAAACATTAGGTAAAATCTCATATTATCAGTTCACTCCAGAAAAACGTGATTATGCGATCGCATAATTCAATGCATAATCAGCCAAAGTCCGCGTATTTATGTGGGGGGGGGCGCATTTCTTCAAATACGCCGCACTTTCGCCGCATAAATTGCTGATTTACGCGCAAAATATGCGGCGCTTGCATGATTTCATAATCCCCGCATTTGCGTTGCAAAAAAGTCACATATATCTCAGCAGAAAGTTGAAAAATGTTGCGTTTACTTCACACAAGAGCAGCCATTTTCCCCTGTTGCCATGGGAACGTTATGAGGTGACGTACTTTCGCCTAGTGAGAACACAGTGTTGGGGAATCACTTTTAGTTCTCTTTTTCATCAAACCGCAATTTTTGCAAGTTCCCGCAATTTTTGCAAGTTCCCGCAATTTTTGCAAGTTCCCACAATTTTTGCAAGTTCCCACAATTTTTGCAAGTTCCCACAATTTTTGCAAGTTCCCACAATTTTTGCAAGTTCCCACAATTTTTGCAAGTTCCCGCAATTTCATCGCATAAAATTGCATAAATATCCTGCATATTCCATCGCATTTTTTAAGAAAACGTGCCGCATAATCAAGGATTTTTGCCCACAACAATCACAAAAAACACTCCACGTTTTTCTGGAGGGACTGTCATATACATTACGTTTTTTTAAAAAAAGCATAAAAAAAAGACAAAAACTTCGGAAAAAGCCCCCCAAAAAGTTCATTTTTAAAAATTTGACCCGGAACGACAACAAGTTCATGGTCGACAGGAAGACACCACAAGGGTTAAACATTTCAACTCTATAAAAACAGGATTGTATTTTGGAAGGGGGGGGAACACATTAAATCCCAAAAAGCAGTATAATTTACTCTTGGATGTTTACTCTTGCTAATGCCAGTATTATGTAAATATATATATTATGTCTTATCTGTAAATTCATTGTTCAAAGAATTACAACTTGAGTGAATTACCTAAAATGACCTAAAATGTATAGGACTCAGCTCCTTCTGGACTGCAGCAGTCAACGCCATTAAAATTGTTTGTATTTTCTCTCCTCTCTCTTTTTTTTCCAACTTTTTTTTATTGAATTGTTTTATATTTTAACAAAAAAGTGACACCACATATTGAGCAAAAATAAACACAGCTTTAGTGGTTTTCTCTCCTCTCTATCCCTTTTATTTTGTCTATCTTTTTTTTTACTTGTGTCTTTTGGATGTTGTGTGTCCTTTGGTGTGTGTTTGTCAGCGTGCATGGGTGTGTGTGTGTGTGTGTGTATGTGTGTGTGTGTGTGTGTCGTTTGTCCACGTTTTGGACCTGTGCTGGGTTGGATGTCGGGTGGGTAGGGGACTTGAGGGGAAGTGACGTACCCGGTTCCGCTGTGCTATGTTTACCTTGTTCGTTACGTTGTGTCACTTCCTAATGTTGAAATGTTAAAATCTAAATAAATAAAGTTGAAAAAAAAAAATACATAATATGAAACAAAACATTGTAAACATCAATTTAACTGGACACGATCTGTTTCACTCGAAAAACTAAATAAAAGTGTCTTGGACTGTAATATGGAAGGGAGAGAAAACACATCAATGTAATAATCCAAAAGCAGTATTGTGAATTAACTTTACAATGAATTGTTGCTTTTATTTTCTTGTTTGCTATTCTTAATTTTACGCTTGACAGTTTAGGTGTGTTGCCAAAGATCTGTAATGCTATTATTATAAGCACATATACACATTTTAAGTATATCTTGCGCCTTGCGAATTCATTGTTTCAAAGCATAACAAGGAATTACAACTTGAGTGAATGACCTAAAAGCTGTTAGAATAAATACTTGGTATAATCGGAGTAATTTACGGGACAGATATGCTATAAACCTGGGCCCCCTTTATAGAATTTGTTGAAAAAATGTGTCCCTCACATGATGTAATTCTGCTCTGCATATCGATGTACTGTCAACTGGTCTGTTGACGTATGGTATAAGGATATATGTGGTATAATGCTGCATGATATTCCCATTCTGGGCGATGTAAAGTGATGTACAGGAACTGTGTGTAACTATATTTTGTGTTTTTTGTTTGTTTTGTTGTTTGAGCCTTGGTGGATATAGAAATGGGTTGGGATGTGTTTGTAAAACATTATATCTTTGTTTTGTTTTTTTATAAATTGAAAATCTATAAATAAAGTATCTTTGCATGGTTCTCAGCAGGAAACCGATGGAGTGCCTTCTCCAGGTAGGGAATGAGTCCTTACCCCAAGTGAAGGAGTTTAAGTACCTTGGGGTCTTCGCGAGTGAGGGGACAATGGAGCGGGAGATTGGTCGGAGAATCGGCGCAGCGGGGGGGGCGGTATTACATTCAGTTTATCGCACCGTTGTGACGAAAAGAGAGCTGAGCCGGAAGGCAAAGCTCTCGATCTACCGGTCAGTTCTCGTTCCTACCCTCACCTATGGTCATGAAGGCTGGAGGTCATGACCTAAAGAACGAGATCCAGGGTACAAGCGGCCGAGATGGGTTTCCTCAGGAGGGGGGCTGGCGTCTCCCTTAGAGATGATGAGGGTGAGAAGCTCAGTCATCCGTGAGGAGTAGAGCCGCTGCTCCTTCACGTCGAAAGGAGCCAGTTGAGGTGGTTCGGACATCTGGTAAGGATGCCCCCTGGGCGCCTCCCTAGGGAGGTGTTCCAGGCACGTCCAGCTGGGAGGAGACCTTGGGGAAGACCCAGGACTAGGTGGAGGGATTACATCTCCAACCTGGCATGGGAACGCCTCGGGATCCCCCAGTCAGAGCTGGTTAATGTGGCTCGGGAAAGGGAAGTTTGGGGTCCCTTGCTGGAGCTGCTCCCCCCGCAATTTTATACAAATAAAATTGCCTTGCCTTGCCTAAAGTACCAAAAGTAAAAGTACTTCTCCACCCCACAATTAATACCAGTGGTGGAAGAAGAACTGAAGTAAAAGTAGAAATACCATAGTCTATAAATACTTTACCACAAGCAGCAGGCCTATAATAAAAATAAAAATGCTAAGAAAAAGTACAAAAGTATTATCAGCTAAATGTACTTAAAAGTATCAAAAGTACTCATTATGCAGAATGGCTCCTTTCAAAGTTAGCAATATATATTATTATAGAATATATTGTTTTATCACTAATGAAGTAGACCATTTTAATGTTGTATTTTGTCAATGTGAAGCCAATTGTAGATACTTTGTATACTTTCGTGTAGATAAGTAGCTAGTTAGCTAGCTAGCTAGTAGTAACGTTAGGCTACTGTATATTATGTAAACATATGTTTGTTAATTAAAAAGTACATTTCCCCCTGAAATGTAGCTAGTGGAGTCGAGTAGCATGTCATACTTTATAGTAGTATAAAGTAGCATAACATGGAAGTACAATAGTACCGATGTTAATACTGAGAAATGTGATTTGTATTGTCTTTAACGTTACCTCCTCCTTCTCGTAGTCCCGGTTGTCGGTGACACTTGTAGCCGAGCACGGCAGCACTCTCTCCCGCTCGTAAGACGCTAACGGCGCTTTGGTGTGCGGGTCCACCGGCGTCTTCAAACACGACGTGACCATAACGTTTGTCCGGTGGGCGTTCGCCATGGCGGTGCAGTTTCATATAAATACAAATGCGTGTTACAAAAATCCGGTATTCTGGCCTAAGGTCAGGTCAGTTGGTTGCTGTCCGTGTGGTGCTGAAGAGTCGGTAACCAGGCAGCAGGTGTTCTCCTTAGCAACGGAGCCGCTTGGCTTGGAAGGAAATGACGGAGTGTAACAGGAAACGAAGAGATGTGGGTTCCATTCAAAATAAAAGCACAATCTCATTACTTTCATTTACTTTTATATTATTTGTAATTATTTGTGTCTAGTCTTATGTTTACAGACTGTGATGACTGAATGTTTGTAAATTGAATTAAAAATAAAAAAGCACAATATATATATATATATATAAATATATAAATAAATATATATAAATATATATTATATATTTTTTTTTATTTTAATATACATCGATAAAGTGGTTTTCTTTTGACTGATTTCCACTGGAGACAACTTAAGAAAACTTCATAATTACATTGTTAAATTCAAATGCTGAGGCATATTTGATCTGTCCTGTGTTTGTGTATTTTGTCTAATATACTTGTTCTGTTTTTCTGTTTAGTGTTTAAAAAAAAAGAAACTTATTTTCTTGTGGGCCATTCTGAATTTCACTCACGTGTTTAGGTTTGCTACTCAAGACATTTGCCAAGAATGTGATTTCATCAATATACAAAAATGTTAAGTGAATGGTCTGTCAGAATAAACAAGGAATAACGTTTTCACTAAACAGAAAAATTAATCCACATGGAAAAGAGGAACACACATTCTGCGTGGATCCAAACTTTTTATTAAAAAAAAAAGAAGGTGTTTAAAATCCTCTGAAAGAGCATTAGGACCATCAAAATTGGGGCAAAAGAATCACACAGGCAACAGCTGGAGTGTCAACAAAAAAAAAATAAGCCTTTTTATTATTAAATTATGCAACGTAACAACTACAGCGGAAATCTGAACAGACCGACGTTGACAGAGTCCTCCGATCCCTCGCAGTACGAGCAGGCTTAGTGGACAGAACTCACGGGACAGACTCAACTTATCGGGTGTTCACCTGCAACGAGACAAAACAGACTTCAGGCTTAACAATGAACTCAGACGCTGCAAAAATCATGGAGCAGCTGGGTGAAAATAAATTCATTGTAATCAAATTTAAAAATCGGCAGTTTCAGAAGTTACGAGTCTTACCACGTCGTCGATCTTGAGGATGCTGCGAACCGTCTCCGTGGAAAGGGTCAGAGCACTGATGGAAACCAGCAGAGGCTGCACCACCAGCTCCTCCAGGATGTTGGAGATTCCTCCCTGTAACACACACACACACACACACACTTTTAGATATACAGATCTATTTGTTTCTCTAATGTTTTTTTTTTCTTCTCTCACAGTATATTTTTTCAAGATAAAAAAAAAAAAAAAAAAAAAAACAGCCAGTCACATAAGTCTTGATACAGCAAAGGAAAACATTAATGACAAGAGGATCAACAGCCTATTGGGAAGTGTGTGGTGGAGTCTTAATGCTGCAGAATCATCACAAGTAATTTACCTTCGGAAAAGATCAATATACAGTCCCTCCAGAAAAACGCGGAGTTTTTTTGTGATTGTTGCGGGCAAAAATCCTTGATTATGCGGCACGTTTTCTTAAAAAATGCGATGGAATATGCGGGATATTTATGCCATTTTATGCGATGAAAATGCGGGAACTTGCAAAAATTGCGGGAACTTGCAAAAACTGCGGTTTGATGAAAAAAAGAAAAAAAAAGTGATTCCCCCAACACCGTGTTCTCAGTAGGTGAAATGACGTCACTTCATAACGTTCCCATGGCAACAGGGGAAAATGGCTGCTCTTGTGTGAAGTAAACGCAACATTTTTCAACTTTCTGTTGAGATATATGTGACTTTTTTGCAACGAAAATGCGGGGATATTTTGCTCGGAAATCGGCAATTTATGCGGCGAAAGTGCGGCGTATTTTAAAAAATGCGGCCCCCGCATATATATGCAGACTTCGGCTGATTATGCGTTGAATTCTGCGTTCGCATAATCGCGTTTTTTTTTCTGGAGGGACTGAAATATAGTTCTCTCATTTCTGTAAAGGACCACTTTAGAATTTTAAAGATTTGGGTTATTGGTAAAGATTTGTAAACGTTTGTAATTTATTTAAATAATTTATATATTTGCTTCAATGTTATTTGTACGTGATTGACCGGAAATTCTGTGCACCTGTAATGTTGAAATTTGTCCCTTTGGTGGCACCGTAGTTTGCACAGGCTAAGATGAACTTTTAAAGGTGGCTGTCTGGTGTGAATGACACGCAGCCGTGTTCGAGCTTATATGTATTTTATCTGAGATTGTCTTATACATGGACTTAAACAACTCGACGCCCGTTTCATGACGGAAGGAAGGACTATCTTATATTGTTTACATTCCTTGGTGAGCGCAGCGAGGTATGATACGTTTCATTCATAAAATTGTTTGCATATATGTACGCTTTATTTTTCCGTGTAATAAACGTTTGTGTACTTAATGACTTTTGTAACCGCGAGAACAAGTGTGTGAAATGATTGTTGTATTTATGTTTTCAATAGCCTACAGTTTTCACGGTGCAAAGGTGATGATGAAGTAAAAGGTTGAACGTCATGCTGGTTTGACGAACGAAATAAAGAACACCTTACGCATCAGTCGAGACTCTCTTCTTTGGATCCAAGGGCTGTAACAATTTCTATATCACTATAGGATGTGATATGCAATTCAACATGGCTTTCTTATTATTATTATAAACCAGCAATAAACACGACGCGAAAGGCTGCGACATATCACGAAAGACTGAGAATTGTATTATTAGCTAGAAAACCGCACTTTAGAAATGCAACTCATCCTTTTAATTGGGGCCTTTTATATTCAATTCAATGTTTAATTTGTTAAAAAAATATAAAGAATGATGGAAATCATTTCCTTTCGTTTGTTTTAAATTCAACAAGCAGTTTGCTGTATTTTAGCAGAATACTGAAAACAGCAGAACTGAGAACACTTTAACATCTGATTATTTATCACAAGTAATATTATATTGAATATTTTCCTCATATTGTGCAGCTCTATTCATTCTGTTCCGTCTTCACTACGTTACTTCATGAACACCGACATGTAATGAAAAGGTGAGAAGGTGGGGGGGGGGGGGGGGGGGGGGGGGGGGGGGGGGGGGCAGACCTTGCGGACGTTGATGCCGGCCATCTTGTCTCCCTGAGCGTGCCTGTTGCGGAGCTCCGTCACAGTGGAGATGGGGTTCAGGCCGGCGTTCTCAGCCAGCGTCGAGGGGATCACCTCAAGGGCGTCGGCATACGCCCGCACGCAGTAGGCCTCCATGCCGGCCAGGGTGCGCGAGTACTCTGCCAGACGCACGGCCAGCTCGATCTCTGGAGCGCCGCCACCGGCTATCAGAGCCCTGAGGGGAGGAGGAGATGGAAAAATCAAGAAAGGTTATTTAAGACGCATCAATAATCATACAATATGTCAACAGTGTGTACGCAAAAAGGAAAGTCAGCTAATTGCTAATTTTGTTCCAAAATAATAAATAAAAAGAATCACGTTAAATAACTTAACCAAAAACATAATAATAGCCTACTTAGATCTGACAGGTTTTGTCAAAATGTAACTCAAAACTATCCAACTCACATAGAACTTCTGCACCAGTCTACTGGTTTTTGTTGAGAAAAATAAGCAGGTTGACATGATCTGGGGTCAGACGCGGCCGCTACCTGGTGGCCTGGCTATTAATCAATTAATATTTGCAGCTCTATTTGGGACAAAAAAAGGTTTTACCCGACAGCGACGATATGATATATGATGTTTTTTGCACATGGAGCAGTGCTGTAAAGATCTATTAAGCTAATGACATTTGAGACGAAGAACCCTGCAGCTAAAATCTCTGAGATACAAACTCAACGTAATGGAACTGGTTGTGGAGAACAGCTACAGTCCTGGGCTCAGAGTTTCACTGTCCCACCCTTAATATCTGGGTGGGACAGATGGCCTGGCTACCTGGTGACCTGGCTACCTCAGTCCAGCTGCCGAAAACACCCGCCGGCACGGGATGCAGGTAGCTACCTCCGCGCTAACATAGCCAGCCCGGCCCAGGGAACCTTATTCCGTTCTTCGTAGTGAGTTTCTACCAGTCTGGTGATGGTACGTCGTGACGGAATGTGAAATGCTGGTTCCAATATCCATCTCAATGAACGTGCAGATCCCTCGGGTCATTTCCTCTGCTCATTGTGCATCGCAGCTCCTCTGTGCTAACGCCGAGTTGATGCTAGGTTGAGACTGAGAGCAGGACGCACCGCCACCGACATTAACCAAGGTCGGATGCACTTTGTTTAAGTGGTACATCATTTGAGTCGTGGCCGTGTTGTACTTATACACGGCGTCGCAGTGTTTGCAGTGAACTAAGTCGTTTTTTTTTAAAATCAAAATGGTCCCACGCCACACTTCGCCGTGACCTCTTCATGTTTACTTTGGAATCAAAATGTAATTCTCAGCTAACTGAGCAGCCTATGGCGCCCCCGGGTGGTAAAATGTTTAATTGCTGCTGACACACTGGAAATCATTACATTGCTGCAATCACACTACACAACGCAACCTGCATTAGTTTAATCAATGACAAATTAACGTGATCAAGGAAATTCTTAATGATCAATCGTCAATCGTCGATTAATCATGCCCATCCCTACCTCCAACCAATCAGAGCAACGGAGACAGACGTCACAGAAGCTGCAAGTCAAAGGCTTCGACAGAGCGAATGCAGAGGCAGCAGTTTCCCTGTCGTGCGGACGGGCGTGGCGATGCGTCTACACACGTGACTGCGGTTCTCCGTTTCCTCTTTTAAAATGAATATGCTGTCGATATCTTCTATAACAGACGCAATGGCAGCCATCTTTGAATTCAACACAAGCGCTCTTTTGGTGACGTGGTTGATGACGTTACTGCTGATCATCTGTCAGTCATCGTATAAAGCCCGCCCCCTGACAATTTGATTGGTCCAAACAGCTCTGGTTGGAGGATAGTTGCTCCACAACAAATTAAGTCCAGACCGAACTTCCCGACCTCAGGCAATCCATCCCCCAACGCACAAGAAAAGCGTGTTCTCACTGAGTATAGGGACGCATCGGCCGATATTCGCCTCTATGACTGCCATAGGCCTATCTGCAAATAAGACGGCATTCACCGATGGGGTGGCCGATGTTTACGTGTTGCTTTTTTGAACTCGGACAACAGTCCTTTACTTTCTCTCCGTCTCCCCGTCAGAAAAGGTTTAACACCACAACAGTGATATTGGCTAAATTGTAATTTTAAACATCGGTATCGGCCCAAAATGTCATCGGTGCATCCCTAATTGTGTACAGTAGGTCAAAGTTGAAGCAGGAAGTGAGTAGAAACTGGGATGGAAGTTTAAAAACGAACAGTTTTGGGGGTAATCGTTTTACAGTTCGTCTTTCAAATAAAGTTTGACTTTGTTTGTTTGTCGTTTCTTGACCCGTCAGACTTTAACCGCATCTTAGACATTAATCCTTAATAATGTTATTACTGATAGAAAAATGGGAATATCCTTGAAGAAGTTGACAGATCCATTTCCCAGAGTGATATGTGGATTTTCTGTACATTTCATGTTCTGGAAAAACGTTGAAATAATTTCCCTTGGATGTGTAATATATATATGTGTGTGTGTGTGTGTGTGTGTGTGTGTGTGTGTGTGTGTGAGCTCCCCCGGCCAAGTTGCCGAGACAACCAGGACTGAATAAAAAGGGGAGCTTTCAACATTACTGTTCCTCCGTTTCTTACGCTCCTGCAGGATGAACAAATGCAAGAGCGCCTTTGTAGGAGGGGAATCTGTGCCTGTATTTTTGTGTGTGTGTGTGAAAAACTCTGCAGAAATGACCGACCTTTGCTTGACCAGGCAGCGGATAACACACAGCGCATCGTGGATAGAGCGCTCTGCCTCCTCGATCACCAGCTTGTTGGAGCCGCGAACCACGATGCTCACCGTCTTCCCGGGGCTGGTGCAGCCTGTGATCTGCAGAGGAGCAACAGCAAAACATTTACCGGGAGGCATTACCTCCACAGCGTCTGAACACACAGCTTCTCACACTGGAGACGTACAAAGTGTTACTGATCTGAAAACTGCCCTAAAAAAATAAATCGTCCCATGTCTGAGTGCAAGGACTTGGCCCGATGCGTACCTTCACCAGCTTGCCGGAGCCGTCCAGGTTGACCTCCTCCGCCAGCTCTGCCGTGCCGAGGATCTCTGCAGTGAAGTGGTCGATGTGGGCGATGGGCTTGGTGCCTAGAGTCTGGAGGGGGGGGGGGGGGGGGGGGGAAGAGTTGTTTTACTTTAGTGTCACACAATGGGTTGATTTGCAAGAGAGAAACGTCCTAGTCGCCTATTATTGTTATATCGTGTAGGAGTCTGTGACGGCCCTGGGCCTGTCGCACATGTGTACTGCGGTTTGTCTTGTCAACTTGCAGGTGCAGCGGAGGCGATAATGAGATGACTGATGACCTGGCCAGTCCTCCCAGGCCATTTAACCCCGCCTCCCCCGAGACCAGGCGGCCGCATTCCCCCGGCCGCGCACCAGCATGATTTTTTTTATTTTTTATTTAATCTTTATTTAACCAGGAAGAGACTCATTGAGATTAAAAATCTCTTTTTCAAGAGTGTCCTGGCCAAGGCAGGCAGCAGTACAACCACACATACAGTACATGCAAATACAAAATACACAAAAAAAACCCCACTAATAACAGAACAGAAACAGCAAATCCCTCAAAGTCATCCAGAATGCTAAACACATCAGGTAAAACATCTGCAGCCAGATGTGGCTCCGCCTCCAGGTCAAACAACATCCTCTTAAAAGCGACCAATGAGACCAGCTCAGTAAGTTTCATGGATTTCTGTAACCTGTTCCATGTAGAGGGAGCAGCAAACTTAAACGCCTGTTTCCCCAGCTCAGTTCTGACCTTTGGAACAGACAGAAGGAAAAGATCCAGGGAACGAAGATTGTATAAGTCCCGATACTATTTACATTGATGTAGGTCAGAACACGTTCATATAGTTCACAATGGTGAGCGAGGGCTTTCATACCAGTGATGAACCTCAGAGATCCGTGGTATACATGTAACGCATGTAAACTTTCCCTTTTCTCTTTGTTAACTACTGCCTAACACGCACCTCACATTCTCCACTACATCCACACACCCTCAGTCATCACAGATACTGACAATCACACCTCATCTTTCTCTCCTCGGCAGTATTATTTAATAAATGTCACTTTATCATCGTTACGTTACTGTGCGTCTCCCTCTTTTGTTGTGGCCTGTGAGCCGGTCGTAACAGAGGGAAACAGAACAAAATATAAACGAAGGTCATCTAAAGTCAAATGTCCACCTGGCTAATAACGTTTTTAATAAATTTACAAGCAAATAATAATTAGCAGAGTTCACTATTAAGTCCTTGGCTAACTTGGAAGCCATTTTACATTTTATCAAAAAGGCAAACTACTTGGATTCTCATCTACAAGCCAAACTAACATGACGTAAATCTACTCTTAATACCAAAATAAAAAGAAAGCTATCAGTACTTCAGAGAGTGATTGAGTGCCTAACATTAACAATATTAACAATATTTGGATGACGCTCACCTTGCAGATGAACTCGATGTCCTCCCTCTCGATCTCCTTCACCACCATGATCTTCATTTTGTTGAGGAAGTGCAGGGCGAGGTCGCTCAACGCGTCTCTGTCAAAAAGGACCGTTTGTCGTTAGTATGAAAACACGTTTACCGTCCGTATCCAGAGTCCGAGACGGAGCGGATGCCAGCGTCTGCTCTCGTGTCGAGTCGCGCTTGCGTACCTGAGGATGGACTTCTGGATGAGCAGCACGTTGCAGCCGGCCTTCTTGATCTGTTTCACCATGTTGAGGATGTAAGAGCGCTCCTCGCGCAGCACCCGGTCCATCTGGGCGTAGTCGGACACCACGATCTGGTTGTCCATCTGCACGCCGAAAAACACACAGCTTTGACTGATGGGGAACATGACACTTTGTGGAAGTTAATCCAGAACAGCACAGTGTGTTGAAAAGTGTGCCAAGAGAACTTTACTCTATAATTTATTCTTCTGCAAAGATGAAACCGTAGGACACGACGATGATTCAGTATCATCATTCAGTGGAGCTGGAAAAACCAAACTCTAGTCAGGCCAATCACATCGTGTGTAGAGTCGGTGGGCGGGGCTTAACATAAGGGGGGTCAGCCTGCCTCCTCACAGCGAAGCCGCGATGGCGCCATTTTAATGCTACGAAGCACTCACCCCCCCGTTAGCATCCCATTGACTGCCATTCATTTTGACGTTACTTTGACAGCCAATAACTTTACATCTGAAGCGTTTAAAGACTTCATTTGTCCGTTGTTTATTTCTAAAGAAACACGACAATGTATAAAAAGGCTCCATTACCTTGTACCTCACGTTATGGCTCCGTAGCAGACGTTTTTATAAAAATAGGCTAACGGTTGGGTCATAACCACAAGACTTACTGTCTCATAGTAGAGGAATTACCGTACAGTACAGGAGAAGCTCGCAGGCAGTTTGGACTTACATCAGCTGTTTAGTTTAATTACTAATGTTAACTAGCATTTTAGTGATCAATAATTAGCCTGTGCCTATGTTATCTCCTTACATATACCTACGCTCTCCGTCTCTGATAGATTGGGAATGATTGAGATTTCTCTCGGCACAGCTACCAGAAGACTTACAACGTTCAGACATGTTGGTCACGTCACATCTACGTCATCAAGCTCAGTTTGAGGCTGCGCAGTAACGCTCAGACATCACCGGGGAAGTTCTTCTAATAGACTTCACTGGTGTCACTCGGTCCATTTCTATATTAGGTCTATGGAATTCCCTGCTACTTGAAAACAAAGAAGATGGCGGCGAACAGCGGTCTTTGGCCGCGACTCTGGAAGACTTGGAGTTAAGAACAAAGAACGGCACTGAAGTCGTTCTTAAAAAAAGAAGATGCGTTCGGAGTTTAAAGTTTAATCTATCAACTAGCGTTGCTCTGGTTGGTTGTAGCGCTGTCCTATTGCGTGCAGAGGGAATTTGAAAGACAACCGTTTATCCCGCCCCCTCGGACTGAGCCCTGAACAATGGTGAGTTCCCAGACCCAACATCTGGACGTGGGTCAGACCCGACATCTGGATCTTGGATGTTGGGCCTGGCTTGTCAGGCTAATCTCATTGTTGTAGTTTTGAAGCGCGTTCATTGTGTATTTCATTGACGCTGTCCCAGCGTCTCCGGCATTATTCCCACCAGAGGGACAATGTCTCTCGGAGACGGGCTGGATTCTCTGTAGCAAAACTCAAATTGAGCCAGATCATCGTCCCGGAGGACTTCTGACACAGAGTGTAGCTTGCAGACCAGTTTCCCTACTTTAACAATCAAGTGGGACCGTCAGACTGGGCGAGTCCCCAAACCCAACATCTTGACGTGGGTCTGGCTCGTCAGGCTAGGTCATCTCTCCTCTATATATAAAAAAAAAAAAAAAAAAAAAAAAAAAAGCGACTCACGTCAGTTTTGGGAGGGGACAGGCAGAACTGGATGAGGCCGATCTTGGCCTTCTCCACACGGGACACACCGGTGTTGGAAATCCTCTGGGTCAGCACCAGGCCGTCCACCAGCTCGCAGTCATCAATGGTCCCTCTGCAAACACAACACAGACACACAAGGAGGGGAAATCCAGATCAAATCTTTGGCTCTCAGTTGAAAAGACTAGGAAAAAGTGCGATGGTAGATTCTGTTATTGCTGTCTGCTGCCTGACCTGCAGGTTAGGGTGTTTTTCTAATGGGTTAGGTAGAAGCTTGCTGTTGATTCTGTTAACGCTGAAAGGAGAGCATGTTGACCGAGACTTAACCTATGGAGGGTTTGGTCGGATTTGATGGTACGAATACAAAATTAAAGGGATTTTTGTCTTTTATCATTTACCCGATGAAGGTCTAGGACCGAAAAGTTGTAAATAAATTGTTTGCTTGCGTAATGGTCAGTGTGCGGGATTTTTCTTCTTCTAACCTTCTGATCTGCCACTTTGGATCACATCCTACGCACCTGCCTGACCAAAAGAGGTGTGCAAAAAAAAAAAAAAAAAGCTTTCTTATGATGCACTCTTTATCATTCAAATCAAATCGTATCCATTTTGTTTCACATGGAGTGCTCTGAATAAATCACACAAGTTCCAACTGACGGATCTCTTACTTGTTCATTACTGCATAGAGTGTATTTTAATAGTCATTGGAAAAATGTGACCTAAAAAAAAAAAAAAAAGTCCTTATATTCACACGACCAATAATCGATTAAATCGCTAAAAAATAATCGTTAGTTGCAGCCCTGATTCAATTATAAAAAGATAATTACATTAAACACAATTCATTTAAAAAACACATTTCAGATCAGTCTGAAAAATAAATCCCACGTCTTGATACATTTTATAAATAAAATGCACTTTTTTGTTTTGGGTATGTTTGGTATACCTCATTGTGTACAGTTCTTCGGAGGCCAGAAACCTTTGCCCAGACCCACAGTACTCATTTCTATGTTGGGAGAGCAGTTTGGGCGGTAAAGCACTGAGGAAAAATAGGGATGGATGGCTCCTTGGTCTCTCTTTTCTGTTTTAGATTAAGGCAGCAGCTCAAGGAGATACAGGTTTGCAGTAAATGTATTTTGTCCCCGCTGCGCCGTCTGAAAAAGCCTTTTCAACTTCAGAATTTCTTACATTTTTTTGGCATTTGGGGCCACTCAAGCAAACCATTACTGCAACATGCTCGCCCCGTTGCATTTTAAAAGATAAAGCATAAATAGGTTGCTTATAATCTTTAGCTCTTCACTCATTTCAGGCAATAAACAATGAGTCATTTGGAAAGAATGTCCATTCTCAGAAACAGAAAAACACTTTCACATGTGAACTTGTAGCCTGGATCTCGTTCTTTCGGTCAAGATTTTAGTTACATTAGACATGCCAAAGTTTAATAAGTCTCTCTCTCTCTCTCGTTAGTTTACCTTAAACACGTTCATAGCAACAAAAATGACAAGGGGGGGGAATAGAAAATGATAATAAAGAGGCGTTGTTTACGTCACAGGCTGTGTTTTTGTGTTTTTACATTATCTAGGTCACATGACATGAGTGATATATAACCAACAGATGTATCCTGGGATTCATTCACAACTTTAAATTTGTTTGCAAAAGAAATAAATTGACTGAAAGAGACAATTATTATTATTATTATTATTATCATCATCATCAATTCTTTCTGAGACAAAGTATCAGTACATACATGCAGCTCCAGTACCAGCTGGATCGCAGCGCTCGCACTCACCCGAGCTTCTTGATGATTTTGATGTCCTGCAGGTCGACGCTGGTGGCGGTGGCCGGGTCGATGACTCGCATGACGGCGTCCACGCTCATGGGCGCCAGCAGGCTGGAGTACTGCGACACCACCTTGGAGCACAGCGACGTGGTGGCGCTGTTGAGCAGCGTCTCGCGGTCGCTCAGCAGCACTGGCCGGCTCATGCCCGTCAGCACCTCCACGCCTTTCTCCACGGCCTTCTGGAACGACTCGGAGATGATGGTGGGGTGGATGCCTGACCCGCGGGACAACGCGTCAACGTTAGCACTCAAACTATCTAACGACAGAGTAGTCGATCTGCAGAACATTTATCAACAAAAATGGGTTTTTGCAAGTCATTTACCAAGCCAAAAATAGCCAAATATTCTCTGGTTTCAGCTACAAATTGTGTGGATTTGCTGACTTTTTAATTTTATACAATTTTAAATTTAAATATCTTTGTACTTTGGACTGCTGGTCGAACAACACGAGCAATGTAAAAGATGTCAATCTGCGCTCTGTGAAATTGTAATTGCCATTTTTTTTTCCAGTTTTCCAGCATTTTATTGAATATTTCTTTCAATAAAATCGTTTGTAATAACTGACTGATCAGTTATTGATGCCAATGACAAGTTTTTCCTCCCATGTCTCCACGGAGTACAACCCATTAAACCGTTAGCCTCAGTTTGGGTTGTACTTTATTTCAGACGTCGGGGGTTGTGCTTCTCTAATTAATTACTGCAAAATTAGCGAAGTTTGTCTGAATTTGAACTTGAAAAGTCTGCTCATACTACTACTACTACTACTACTATCCTCTGCAGCTTTTACCTTTCTGCAGCAGCTTGGAGCAGGCGTCCAGCAGCGCTCCAGCAATCACCACCACGGAGGTGGTGCCGTCTCCCGCCTCGATGTCCTGGGCTTTGGC
>CM042427.1:39715780-39723280 GCA_023631565.1 Gymnocephalus cernua | reverse complement strand
TACATCTGCATCTTCGCTTGTGGCCATATATAGCATGCAGCACTTTGGGCCACTGAGCTAGCTGAGATTGTGTTGAGTCATGAGCATCTTGCAGACGGAGAGACACCCCACCAAACTCTGCGTTTGTCTTCCATTATAAAAAAATGTCGTCTCACGCTGCTTGCTATACACGCTACAATGGAAGAGGCTTCAATGCAAAGCAACTCAATGAAAATGTCAGTAGAGGAAGTGGCTTCTGGCACATTTATATCAAACGTTATGGGTGTCTGGTGCATGTCATGCAGGGCCCGAAATTAGCACCATTTACGTGCGAAATGCTGGTAAAACATGCAAGTGGCTGGTAGATTTTCTTCACTCACCAGCCAAAAAAACAATGGTAATCTATTGAGTGGCTGGTAAAATCTGAACATTCACTAGCTATTTGGCTGGTGAACAAATAAGTTAGCTTTGGACCCTGATGTCATGTTAGCCGAATAAAAAAAGGGCACTTTTATTAAATTAATAAATCCCTCTTAAGTTCTCACACACAAGACTGTTAAATTGGCACTTTTTAGAGCAAGTAGCTAACATTCTGGGTTTCTGGCGCATTTATATCTAACGTTATGGGTTTCTGGTGCATGTCATGTTAGCCGAATAAAAAAGGGGACTTTTATTAAATTAATAAATCCCTCTCAAGTTCTGTAGGCACTGTGTGTGCTTTTATTACATATAATACTGTTAAATTAGCACTTTTCATAGTATACTTCGGAACAGGTTGCTAACGTTCGAAATTAACGTTAATGCTAAGCTAGCTAGCTGACCGAATAACGGTATAACCAGCCCCGCCCAGCCCACAGCTACGGTACCGGTCAGAGAAGTGATATTTTGGGACGGATATTCGCAGCCTTTACATATGTGTATCTACCTTTAGCAGCAGAGATGTTACTGAACCGGATCTGGGCCGGCTTGTCGCGGTCCACGTACGCCCCTCCTTTGTTTCTCCCCGTGTTTGAGGCTCTCGGAGCCGCTTTCATTTCGGGCATCTTGACGTGATAATCGGTGGAGAACGTTAAGGGAAGTCTTCAGAACGGGAGCGATGAGTCCCGGAGCTGATACACCGCGGTTCTGCTCAGGATGGACTCAGATTAAAAAGTATCTCCACCTGGTCCCCGGTCAGAACCTTCTAGAGACACACCGGCTGCTGCGTACTAGAGAAGAAAGACCCGGCTGTCAAACTGCCCCGGCGCTTGGGGATGACGTATTCAGACATTACGCGTCGATTCCCGAGGTGGAGATAAATCGAAGAGAATTCAATTTTCAATTTTCAATTTCATGTTGCTGACAAAAAAATACATCTGTGTTTCCAAAGCATAAGAACAAACATACATATAAACAACAACAAGGAGTAAATACATCTGATATAATAATAATAATAATAATAATAATAATAATAATAATAATAATAATAATAATAATAATAATAATAATAATAATAATAATAATAATAATAATAATACAAGTAAACAGGATAATTATGATATAAATGCAGATACTAAACAAATTATGTGCATGTCCCTCTAAGGGTACGTTGAAACAATAATAATAAAAAATAATTTAAAAAAAGGAATACAAGTAAATAAAAGAATAGAACAAATAAAGATGATAATATATACCATTCTCTATGTATTTAGTCTTGTATTGCGGCAGGAGAAGACATATTTAGCTGCTAGCCGTGCCGTGCTTTGATCTTCCCCTAATAAAAAAAGGAAGCTGTTTGTCCTCAGTGGAGGTAGTGAAGCCTGGTATATGTTTTTCAAATTTTTGGAAATATTTGGTTCTTAAATCTTCATATTTGGGACATGTGCATAGGAAATGTAATTCTGTTTCGACATCCTTGTGAATGTTTCGAGAGAATTCATTCACTATGATTTATTTTTTATTTTTTTTTAATTTAAATTATATACATTAATGTGCTAACTTATCCAAGACTGACTGGTTGTAGTCTCTGCTTTGTTCACAAAGTCTAAACATTCTCATTAACTTCAAAAAACGCAGAACTGTGTTGTGGTTTTGTCACTCAGAATATAGTTAGAGAAGTATATAGTTTTGAGAATATTGATGAGAGTTTTGTCTTGCTTTGGAGCAAATATCTTCAACAAGGGGGGTCCCGGACCCCTAGTATAGGGGGTCCTCAGAGTTGCTGCAATAGGGCCACCAAATTATGGTTTGAAAGTAAAAAAAAGATATATATATATATATATATATATATATATATATATATATATATATATATATATATATATGTCTGAAAATATACATTAACATGAATCCAAAATATTATTTCTAAAGATATTTATTTATTATTTATTCTACCACAGGCCATACAACGTGTTAACACCTCATCACTGAGTGGTAGATTTGGGATCAATACAGTGTCTGATATCTCTAATCTAATCTACATATTGCTTGCATGAACGGAAAATTAGGCTGCATTGATTTTATTGCATTTACATTTGAATATTGTCCGCTGTAGAGCGAAAAGCAACAAAAACAAAAATCGCTGGAAAAAAAAAAGCGTTGGAAATTTTTTTTAAATTGTCATTAAATTGCATTGTTTTAATATAGTCATTAAATGCCCAGACACGTATGTGAAAAATGAAAATTATATAATTACTGCATTTATATTTGAATATTGTCCGCTGTAGAGCGAAAAGCAACAAAAACGTCAAAAAACATCGAAAAAAAACAACAAAAAGCGTGGAAAAAGCGACAAAAAAATGTTAAAATTGTCATTAAATTGCATTGTTTTAATATAGTCACTGAATGCCCAGACACGTATGTGAAAAATGAAAATAATATAATTATTGCATTTAAAATTTGACTCAAAAATCTGTAAAAAATAAATCTGTGGAAAATTCTAATTTTTTTCCACATTTACATTATCATTTTAATAAAGTCCCATATATGCTTCCATGTCATAGACTGTAAATATTAATATTATATTCATACATATTATATACAGTCTATGTTCCATGTGTAAGAAATAAAGGGTACAAAAGAAATCAGAAAAGGCCGATCTGGGCTGATTAGCTTTGTCTGCTGAACGCATTGAAGACGCAGTTTAGATGGAACATGCTAACAAGTAACTGTCACTGATCCTTACTTTGTTTTTTTTAGTTTTTTTAATATCTCCGTGAATCCACCACCGCTGTGTCTGGTAGGTGTGTTTCTCCCGAAAGTTTAGCAGCTGCTCGATGTGCTGTTTACTCACATGCGCCTTGTAAACGCTCAGTGTTAGCTTAGTTAGCTTAGCAGAGTCCAGACAGGCATGCTGTAATGCTGTAGGTTGTTTTGAGCCTCTTTAATGTACTTATACATCATGTTGGTAAGCTGTGATTGTGTCCAGTCAGAGATGTCTGAGGAGACTACTATATATGTGTGTTTTAATGGTCTTCTGTCATGCTTTCAGGTTGCAGAAAGTCCTATTTACAAATACATGTTATTTTGGGTATACGTGCAGTTTAGTGTCCCAACTTATTTTCCAAAAAACTGAGTGTCCCAAATGATGAGGGTCTTATTTGAGACGTGTTAGTGTTAGGGTAGCACAGGTGGTTTAGCAGGCTCATAATTAATTAAGGACATTTGGGACCCTAAAGTGCACGTAAACCGTTATTGTGCATGGAGGATTTTGTATTGGCAGTCTAATCTCAACTAGCTACACTTTATTTATGAAGCACCTTTCATGCAAACATGCAGCTAGTGCTTCACGGAGCAACATTAAAACACAAATGGGACAAAAAAAACACACAAAATTACAACAATAAGACATTAAAAAAAATGTATAAATAAGGTAAAGGTACTTTATTGTCACATACATGTAGCGAAATTCATTCTCTGCATGTAATCCATCCCTCAAGGGAGCAGTGGGCATTTTCCATGGCAACACTGTATCTATACACAGACGCCAAGTATTGATCTATTATTATAGATCAGGGTTGGGTACCGAAACCCGGGTTTTCCGGTACCCAACTTTGATCGTGTGCTGTGCAGATTGTAAAGTACCTGAAGCAGATTTGTGATATTTGGCTGTATAAATTAAATCGACTTTAAGTTTGTTCATCAAGTTCGAAGAACCCGAAGTGATGTCTTACTTTAACGTGTCTGGCCAACAGTCTGAAAACTCAAAAACACTTTAATTTACAACAAAGATAACGAGAAAAGCAATAAATCCTTTTGGAATTTGGAAAGGTTGAACCAGAAATGTGTTTTTTTTTTATAACTGAAGAAAGTTTGACACCAGTCACCGGTTGAGTACCTGTCCTGTGGCTAATAGAGTATCGCGATATTTTCCATGGCAACACTGTATCTATACACAGACGGCAAGTATCGATCTATTATTATATATATGTGTGTCGGTCAGTTTGTCTGCTTGACGATCCCATTTTGCAGCAATAAAATTGAAGTGAGATGAACAGACAGACACATTTATATATTTAGATAAAACAGATGTTGACAAAGTTTACTTTTGGGAACATCATTTAAAACTGGGAAACATTTGAAGTTGGAAAAAAGGTAATAAATTGCAATATATAGTCAATAGTTAATAGGCTACTAGAGTACTAGAGTAATCCCTCGGCCACTGACCGCCCTGTGTTTCCTAACGACTGTCTCTGCAGCCCGGAGTCATGCTGCCGCTGAAGGAGAAGGACAAACTTATCGTCCGGAAGCTGCTGACGGCCGGCTGCTGCGCTCGCTGCGTCCTCAGGTTCTGCTGCGTCAGCGTCCAGGCTGCCTACAGACAACCTCAACAGGTAACACTCACTTACTTACTTACTTACTTACTTACTTACTTACTTACTTACTTACACTTTTACTTACTTACTTACTTACTGGATGGGTGGATGGATGGATGGATGATGATGGATAGATGATGGATAGATGGATGATGGATGGATAGATGATGGATGATGGATGGATAGATGATGGATGGATGGATAGATGATGGATGGATGATGGATGGATGGATAGATTGATGGATGATGGATGGATGATGGATGGATGGATAGATTGATGGATGGATAGATGATGATGGATGATGGATGGATGGATGATGGATGGATGGATGATGGATGGATAGATGATGGATGGATAGATGATGGATGGATGATGGATGGATGGATAGATTGATGGATGGATGGATAGATTGATGGATGGATAGATGATGGATGGATGATGGATGGATGGATGATGGATGGATAGATGATGGATGGATAGATGATGGATGATGGATGGATGATGGATGGATGGATAGATTGATGGATGGATAGATGATGGATGGATGGATAGATGATGGATGGATGATGGATGGATAGATGATGGATGGATGATGGATGATAGATGATGGATGGATAGATTGATGGATGGATAGATGATGGATGGATGGATAGATGATGGATGGATGATGGATGGATAGATGATGGATGGATGATGGATGATAGATGATGGCTGGATAGATGATTGATGGAGGATGGATGATGGATGGATGGATGGATGGATAGATGATGGATGGATGATGGATGGATAGATGATGGATGGATGATTGATGGATGATGGATGGATGATGGATGGATAGATGATGGATGGATGGATGATGGATGATGGATGATGGATGGATGGATGATTGATGGATGATGGATGGATGGATGGATGATGGATAGATGATGGATGGATGGATAGATGATGGATGATAGATGATGGATAGATGGATAGATGATGGATGGATAGATGATGGATGGATGATGGATGGATAGATGATGGATGGATGGATGATGGATGGATGATGGATGGATGATGGATGGATAGATGATGGATGGATAGATGATGGATGGATGATGGATGATAGATGATTGATGGATGGATGGATGATGGATGGATGGATGATTGATGGATGGATGGATGGATGATGGATGATAGATGATGGATAGATGGATAGATGATGGATGGATAGATGATGGATGGATGATGGATGGATAGATGATGGATGGATGGATGATGGATGGATGATGGATGGATGATGGATGGATAGATGATGGATGGATAGATGATGGATGGATGATGGATGATAGATGATTGATGGATGATGGATGATGGATGATGGATGATGGATGGATGGATGATTGATGGATGATGGATGGATGGATGGATGGATGATGGATAGATGATGGATGGATGGATAGATGATGGATGATAGATGATGGATAGATGGATAGATGATGGATGGATAGATGATGGATGGATGATGGATGGATAGATGATGGATGGATGATGGATGGATGATGGATGGATAGATGATGGATGGATAGATGATGGATGGATGATGGATGATAGATGATTGATGGAGGATGGATGATGGATGATGGATAGATGGATAGATGATGGATGGATAGATGATGGATGGATGATGGATGGATAGATGATGGATGGATGGATGATGGATGGATGATGGATGGATAGATGATGGATGGATAGATGATGGATGGATGATGGATGGATAGATGATGGATGGATGATGGATGGATAGATGATGGATAGATGGATAGATGATGGATGGATAGATGATGGATGGATGGATAGATGATGGATGGATAGATGATGGATGGATGGATAGATGATGGATGGATGGATGGATAGATGATGGATGGATGGATAGATGATGGATGGATGGATAGATGATGGATGGATAGATGATGGATGGATAGATGATGGATGGATGGATAGATGATGGATAGATGATGGATGGATGGATAGATGATGGATGGATGGATAGATGATGGATGGATAGATGATGGATGGAGGATGGATGATGGATGGATAGATGATGGATGGATAGATGATGGATGGATAGATGATGGATGGATAGATGATGGATGGATGATGGATGGATAGATGATGGATGGATGATGGATGGATGGATGATGGATGGATAGATGATGGATGGATGATGGATGGATGATGGATGGATAGATGATGGATGGATGATGGATGGATGGATGGATGATGGATGATGGATGGATGATGGATGGATGGATGGATGATGGATGATAGATGGATGGATGATTGATGGATGGATGATTGATGGATGATGGATGGATGATGGATGATAGATGATGGATGATGGATGGATGGATGATTGATGGATGATGGATGGATGATGGATGGATGGATGGATGATGGATGATAGATGGATGGATGATTGATGGATGATGGATGGATGATTGATGGATGATGGATGGATGATGGATGGATGGATGGATGATAGATGATGGATGATGGATGGATGGATGATTGATGGATGATGGATGGATGATGGATGGATGGATGGATGATAGATGATGGATGATGGATGGATGGATGATTGATGGATGATGGATGGATGATAGATGGATGGATGATTGATGGATGATTGATGGATGATAGATGGATGGATGATTGATGGATGGATGGATGGATGATTGATGGATG